>CAXHUQ010000277.1:0-34000 GCA_964020085.1 Micromussa lordhowensis
TCGTTTTGAGGTATAAGAACTCTGATTACTAATTGTTAACTTTACAACGCAAAGATCAGTAGGATCAGTTCTGAGCGTGCACGTGGAAG
This sequence comes from Micromussa lordhowensis, assembly GCA_964020085.1. Taxonomy (NCBI): domain Eukaryota; kingdom Metazoa; phylum Cnidaria; class Anthozoa; order Scleractinia; family Lobophylliidae; genus Micromussa; species Micromussa lordhowensis. The sequence continues at coordinate 90 of CAXHUQ010000277.1, forward strand.
TTGTGATAAAATGTTAATCAGTATTCTGATGTGTGAAACTTTTGAAATCAGTATCCTGGACAATTCTCGGTGGTTTGCTTTTGCTAGGTTGTGTTCCATTGAAATATTTTGAAATTGGAGCGAGTTATATCCTTCTGAAGTCATTTCGGGTGATTTTGTGCAATGAAAAGAGCTTAGTGAAAGGCTGAATTGATGTGACTCCTCACCTTGCGAAATTATTCTCCTCACATGGAGCGGGATGTCTCGAATTACCGGATATCTCTCCTTGCTGGAGTCCTCTTTGCTACCCTAGTGATGTTACTAATTTTAATGTGAACTTATTTGGTGTAATTGATGTAACAAAAAATGGTTTCCTTATAAATCTGATTTTTTTTTTTTACTTTTTCTTGTAGGCAATAAAAAAAATTCTGCATCAAAATGCTGCCTCCAAAAAGAGGTCATCGTGTGTGCCCATATGATAATAATGCGAGTGAAAATTAATTGTGATTTATAACGTTGAATTTGAAGAATACTTATTTTTAAATATAATAATCTCTGTTTTTATTTAAAAATTTTTAAAAATTCAAGTGCATGCCAATGTTCCGTAAGAAAAGTTACACAAAAAATTTTAAATCCAATTTTCCATATTAAAACAAACATTTCCAACATTTCACAGTTGACTTTTACAGTCAACAGACATTGTTCCAGTTAATGTTATTGTTATTATATTGTCATAAATAAATGAGATGGAAAAGTATGTGTTTTAGTGTTCGTCTTCTTCTCCTTCTCCTTCTCCTCCTCCTCCTCCTCCTCCTCCTCCTCCTTCTTCTTCTTCTTCTTCTTCTTCTTCAAAGCCTCGGTACCGACCATCATCACTGGGAAAGGCCTTTCTTATTGCATGGTAGGCACAGCAAGGCAGTGGGTATCGTTTGGAGCTTCCAAGAAAATCCCAAAGAAGACGAGTGAACTGCCTGTATGACACAGACCTGAGGAACCTACAAATAGTTATGAAAAACTTATAACTAATGGCCCCATGCAAATATACCAAGTTAGGAAGTTTAATTTTGCAAGAAAAATTAGAATAGCAAAATTAAGAAACAATTTATAAAAGCTAAAGTAATGGAAACCCTTGAATGCATCCTGGGTTTGTATAGCTGTCTAAATTTCTCCCAAGATAAGGCTATGTAAACAAAGGAAAAAAAAGCCTCTTTTGCCTAAATTTTATCAGTTTAGGTACAAGTCCACTTGTTTGTAATCCAAACGAAAAATGTTATGCAGCTGGAAAAATGTAAACAGATATAAATATAGACATGGTACAACCTATTTTTAAGCGTTAAAGACATGATAATAAAGGTAACCTATAGCTAAGGGTGAATTATTAGAAAGAACCAACTGTATAAGAACTGATGGTAGTTATAATTATTTTTGTCTTTCAATCTGGAGCATTTTTTTGATACTCTACATTACTCAAAAGCGGTTACAGAGAGCAGAATCTGAAATCCCTAGCAAAGAAAACCAAAAACTTACTCAGCTTCAGTTCTGCCTCCTTGACCGCGAAGTACGCGGTATGATTTTCCCGCTTTCGTTTTGAGGTTCAAAGAAGCAACCTCAAGAACCCAGCGGTTTAGGCACACATCTTGGAAACCGGGATGGAGGGTAATGCATCGATCTTCAAGGTCCAATTGGCCCATCACCTCACCGACGCGATCGATCTCTTTGCAGCAAATGCATTCCTCTGGCTTAGTTATGGCCTCCAGAGAACAGCAAGAACAAGTACACCTATCAACCACAACAACTGTTCGATGAGCTTCTCGCAATATGTTACATTCAAATAGTGTGCTACCTTGGAGAAGTACAAAACATGTCATCCGGCTTAAAACAAGATAAGAAGTCTTACGGGTAGAAAGCACAAAAATAAGTGTGATACGAGCCAGAGGAAAGTAAATTTACAGCTGTAGAAGCAATGCATACCATGTACGAACACTTGTTTCACCAGTGTGACGGCGTCGGTATTCCTGAAGTTCCTCTTCTTCACGCGCAGAACTTTCTTCGTACGCTGCGACCTCTTCCTCGGTCGCTACGGGCTCTAAACTGTCATCATAAAGATATCCTTCGCCATTATCGTCTGATCGATCGTCGGAGAACGAGAAATTTAACTCTGAATCGTCGTCAGAAGAAATAGACGGAGAATTTGAGCGTGAAGACATGCCGAATACTACGTGATTCTCTCTGTTGTTTTCTTGTATAGTGAGTCGATGACGTCACAACTAAAACCGCTGTAGCGATTTTCGCGGGCTCTGCGATGTGTTGTTCGAGCAATGGCGGACGGATTTTTTAGGTTTTCGCGGCTCTGTTTTTAAGGAATAACGTTGTCAAATTTGATAAACTTGCGCTTATTCTAATAGTTTAGGGTCTAAATGTGAAGTTAACACCAGAAAAGTGGGAAAACAAGATGCAAAAATTTCGTCGCAGTAGCACTTTAAAGGACAGTGCATTTGTGATAGCTGACTGTGTAACACATTTGACAAATCTCTCCATTAATTCTGGTGAGGTCCCGTCTGAATGGAAGCAAGCAAAGGTTGTGCCCTTGCTCAAATCTGGAAACGAAAGATGATCTGGACAATTACCGACCTTAATATCAATTTTACCGATCTTGTCGAAAATTCTGGAGAAAGCTGTTTTCCATCAGCGTCATAGCTACCTATCAGAAAACTCTCTCCTCTCGTCATATCAATCAGGTTTTCGCGCAAATCATTCAAGTCAGTTGGCTGTTACCTTCCTTACAGATAACATTCGTGGACATATGGACAAAGGGCTATTGACGGGGGCAGTGTTTATTGACCTGAAAAAGGCATTCGATACTGTTCCTCATGATGGTCTCTTAAACAAGTTGTTCCGCAGATATGGAATTCAAGATCAGCCTCTCTCGCGGTTTCAGAGCTATCTCACTAACAGGACTCAGAGTGTGTCTATTGAAAATCACCTTTCATCTGCCGCTAATATTAGTAGCGGAGTACCTCAGGGTTTCGTGTTAGGGCCTCTCCTGTTTATTCTTTACATTAACGATGTTCCTTTAGCCGTAGGTCTGTCTAGCGTTATGCTATATGCTGACGACACCGTTATTTTTACTGCCGCTTCAAGCATTGATCAACTACAGCTGAACTTAAGCCTCGATCTTAATAATGTCTCTAGCTGGCTAACAGCGAATGGTCTTTTCCTCAACCTAAAGAAAACTAAGTACGTTGTATTTGGAACTAGGCAGAGGCTAATTAGATCTGAATCCAATGGTCCGCTCTGCATGGAAGGGAAGGAAGTTAACCAAGTAAAGTCCTTTAAGTATCTATGAGTGTTTATCCTTCAACGATCACATAAACTATGTCAAAAGTTGCCAGCAGACTTGGCCTCCTGTCACGATTACGAGATTGTTTATCCACGGAAGCAGCAAATAAGATCTATTTGTCTACGGTGCTACCGATATTAAGTTACTGTGATACGTGCTTCTACCCTTTGGGAAGCCGGCACTAACAGAAAGTGTTTTGAACGCCTGCAACGACGAGCGGCGAGAATCGTATACGCTTTTAAATCTGACATAACCACGGAATCTGTACTTGAAAACCTTCGCTGGCCGCCTCTTACAAGATCTATGGAAAAGCACTGTGTACAGCTAGTTAACAAGTGCTTGATCGGTGAAGTTCCTTCATATTTTAAAGACTATTTCATGTTACGCAGCCAGAGTGACAACCAACAAAGATGTACTAGATCGCCAATCACTGACATCATTCTTCCTAAATTTCATCTAGATGTCGCTAAAAAGTCTTTTTACTACCTTGGTGCATTGGCATTCAATAGTCTTCCAATAAACATTAAGACTTTACCACCTAAGGACCGTTTCCCGGCTATCTCCACTTTTTATTCTTGAGCTATTATTTTAGAATCATTTTATTCCATCATTTTAGCACTTCTTTTTATTGTAATCAGAGTTATACGAAATATTTATTGATAGATGTTTATTTATAATTTATATCTACTCTCTTTTATTTTAATGTTGTTCAGGGCCCCCGTTGATACCAGTCCTGTGACTGAAGGGGTTATCCTGTTTAAACATCGATTATTATTATTTCATATTTTCTAAGAAAAGAAGCAAACAAACTGTTTTACTTCGAAGGCCCCGCGGAAACCCGATAGTCTTGCCGCATGTCCTCTTTTTCTCTTGGAAAAACAATAATATGGCGAACGATTCGGATCAGCTGGACTGTCCTCTTCAAGAGCTGTCTCTTCAAGGTAAATCTGAACTTAAATAAAATCTTGTATGCAATCTATATATGTTATAGTTATTTTTTCCTATTATTTGCAAACGTTGAATTTGGAGCTTCTGTAAAAATCCCGTTAACTACTTACAATACTGCGACAACTACAAATACTAACACATTACTAACAGCCACAACGTGCTAATTAAGCCGTGTACCTCATTACTTATAACTATATTACATAACTAACAATACTAGCTTAAACATACTGTACATTACATTCATGTTAAGATACAATTACAAGGGCAATAGAAGGTTACAAAGAGAGTGACACAATAAAAGGAAAAGTTATGGTTTACACAGGACAAATTGTCCCCCATTTTTTACGGAATTGGTCAAAAGTTTTGTTCTTAATACAGACATATTTTTCTGTTTCAAAGTTGGTTTTGATCTTTATCTTAAACCCAGCTAAGCTTGGAAGTATTTGAGATCTTCTGCAATCCCATATATAAAGTTTGGCTATCAACAAGAAATAATTTAGTAAGGAACATTCTGAAGTTATAATACCTATTAATACATCCTGCAAGCTAAGATGAACAAATTCTTGTGACAAAGAGCAAAAGTAAAATTCAAAATCTTTCCAGAAAAGCTTTGAGTATACGCAGTTAAAAAAAAGGTGCAATAGGGTTTCTGGTTCAGACTTACAAAAGGAGCATTTATCGTCTGAAATGTATCCTATCTTATATAGCTTGGTATTGGTGTATAGAATATAGTTAAGGGCCTTTTTATTGAAATGCCTTAACATAAGCCTCAGAACACACAGTATGCGGCAGAAGAAACACTTTTCTTAATTGATCCTCATTTAGGTTATAACCGCGTTTGAGAACGAAAGAATTACTAGAAAATTCTGCTTTTTTACTTATTAACTTTATGTAGTAGTCTTTTGATTTTTTCATAAGCATATCAAAAACATTGTTTTCAATAATCAAAGAGGGTGGCATTTTTAAAAAGGTACGTGCGATTATTTGTTTTGGATTTTGAAATTAAGTGGGACGGTACGGCAAGTCTGAGACCTGCCCAGACCAAAATATTTACTTTTTTCATCTTTTTTGTAGCAATATTATAGGACTCCGTAATATTTAAATCAAATCGAAGGTCAGTTACATGCGTAATACCAGACTCAAAAAAAGTCTTATAGAATATTGGTTTATTATCTATACGAATGTCCTTGTTATTCCATATTATATTTTGCCATGGTTTATCGGCAGAAAACTCATCTCGAAAATCTGCCCACCACTGAAGCAACTCGGTATAAAATTGAGAAGAGATTGTGAGATCCTTTATATCAAGTTATAATTGCAATGAAATACGAAAGAGCCTCTAAAACATTTTAATACGTGATATAAGTAATTTTTCCATGTGCCATCATTTTCACTGAAAATTCTCTTTACCCAGGCTAGTCGTAAAGATTTAACCATTGTTTCTAAATCAATCATTTTCAATCCACTGTTTTCACAATCATTTATTGCTGACAAACGTGTGACTTTGTCTACGCCTTTCCAAAGAAATTTAAAAATCAATCGGTTTAGTTCTTGGAGGTAGTTAATAATGAAATACATAGACAAATTTTGGGACAATCAGGGATTTTAGTATTGTTACCTTTCCGTAGAGAGAGAGACCTCTTGCAGACCAAATATTTATAAGTTTCTTAACACTGTCCAGGTTTTCTATGAAGTATTTTCGTGTAGTAATTTTTGATCATAAGAGTAAAAAAAACCCTGCCAAAGGGTTTCGTTTTATTTTCTCTTGAAGATCCAATCCACATTCCTTCAATTTTGGTGGGATTAACTTCTAAACCTGAGAGGTTTAAAACATCAGGTATATGTGCAAGTCCTTTAACTTCTAATCACGGGAGCAGGCGATCAACGCCCCATACGGTAATAAAGGTAATTACGCTTCTTTTCTTGTTAAAGGGATTAACCTTCCTCCGCAGATCACTAGATATCGTAAGCTAAATCATGCATTATAAAAATCTTTAATTTTACAATAACTGCATGGAGAATTTCACAGCTACTTTGACAATTAACAAGGCAGACGCATAAAAACAAACTGTCGTCAATTTGTTAAATCAAAGTAAAATCAAAATCAAAATCAAAAGAAAACATTCTAGCGAACTGCCAAGCCCATATTCTATGCCTAAATTATATGGCAGCATTTAAACCCTGCAGTAGACTACAAACTATTCTGCCTTTTATTTTAACATTGGGATTACAGCTGGTGGTCTGTTAGCTCAGTCGGCAGAGCGTGGTGCTGATAACGCCAAGGTCGTGAGTTCGACCCTCACATGGACCACGAAAATTTAATTTCTTATTTTCATTATTTTTTTTTTATGATACGTGCATTCAAAAAACATTTTAAAGCTGATGTTCGTGTCTTTTTTGTTCAGCAACCTCTCCTAAGGACACCCAGAGAGCATAACCTAAATCATCACGACGCCAAACCCACCTGAACTAGCTAACAATGCTCACGTTCTTTTAGTTTGCATTGTCTCTTTGACAGAGAAAATTGAAGTACTTTAAATCCATTCACTTACACCAAGTAGTGTCAACACTTTGGAATGACAAAGGTGTTCAGGGGAATTAGCTCAAATGGTAGAGCGCCGCTTAGCATCCAGGAGGTACCGGACTCGATACCCGGTTTCTCCAAGGAAAACGAAAACGTTTTTGCTGCTCATGGCAACATTTTGTCCTTCCTTTTCTTTTTTTTTGCTGGTTATCGGCTCATAAAATGCGAGTAGTTTGTCACTGCGTTACAATCACTCTACTTTTTCCTGGCATTAGCTAGCAAAAAGGTCCTTTGTCGTTTCCTTTCTATCTCCGGAAGCCTCAGAGAACTGAAAGGAGCCGACCGAGGTGCCAACGTCGTGAGTTCAGATATACACAGACCTTTATACCAATATATATACTTTTGTTTTTCTCTACCTTACAGCATACGAGTATCCTTCCTAAACGATAGAAAGGGAGATATATACCAAATAGATCAGAAAGTTGCCAATATTTTCCCTACATTTTCAACCAGTCGTGTTGAATACATTTTTTTTTCTGAGTGCAACTCGATCATGTTTTTTCCTTTGGTGAAAAGCGTCTGCTCCAAGATTTATAGATCGTTTTCCCGTGACGTCATCGCTTTCTAAAATCCGAAACTAAAGAGCCACCAAAGTTTTTATCCTCATTGGGCATAAGAGAACGTATATTTATATCTGTTTACAATTTTACAGCTCAATAGCGTGCTTCGTCTGGAAATCAGAGCATTTTGAATTTCAGAGTTATGTCGGTGCGTGACACAAATCTGCGATGGCATTTGTCGAAAAAAATACACCTATCTCATGATTTGTAACCTTTTTAGAAGTTAGAGCATTAGGAAAAGTGCTTATGTAAATGCTTGTTTGTTAAGTCCAGATAATCACTCGCCTAGATGGCCAAAGTAACTTCCAGATGTTTACACTATTTCCCGGCCGCCATGTTGGTGCACATCTGATCTGCACCAACATGGCGTTTCCATACTAAGCTCCGTAAATTTCTGCGAAACATTTCGACGAATATCTGCGGTTTGGGTAAACGCACAGACCTAAAACTCGGAGAAGTGTCTTCTTTACGTATTTCCAATAAGATCACAATTTCTTGACTTTATCCACTGAATGGTTTTTTATTGGGTGACAGTGAAAACGATCTATAGCGTTTTGTGGGACCTTAGTACATACGTAATACCCGAGTCTAATGAACTGTCAGCTTTCCAACCAAAATAACAATACTTCACTAAGGATGGAGGTAATGCAGGCAAACTCTCCACTTTAGAGTTCTCTTAGTAAGCTTTTGTCTGTAAGAAACCAAACAATGTTGTAATTCAGAGAGGTGGACAAAAATACTAAAAGAATTGAACGCAACTTCCCTTAAATGGTAGACCGCCCGCTTAGCATACTGAAGGTACCTGGATCCATGAACAGATTCTCCAAAACAAAAACATTTTTACTACTCATGGCAACATTATGCTGGTCTTTTTTCCTTCTTTATTTACTGTTACTGTTACCTAGCTACGCGGGTAGGGTGTCATGTCTACTTTGACAAAAGCACTGTGCAGTGTACTACAGTCACTCTGTTGTTTTCTGGCAAGAAAAGGTCCTTGGTCGTCTACTTTCTGTCTCCGACACTCAAGGACTGTGAAGATAACGAACTCACGAATGAAAATTGTCCTGTTCTTTTGTGTCAGTATTGTCTGTGTCTTCTCTTGTTAAAGGGATTGACTTTTCTCTGAAGATGATCTTGACTAAATATCACAGCATAAATATTCAATTTTACAATAACTGCAGAATTTCACAGCTTCTTTGACAATGTTATGACGAAGTTCGTGATCAGTAACAAGACAGACGCATAAAAAAACTGTGTGCAATTTGTTGAATCAAATTGTTCACAGCAATTTTTCCTCATAAGTTTCAAATGCGCGATGTTTTCTGGGTAGAGCGCCCCCTTTGCATGCGGGAAGTACTGGGATCGATACCCGGATTCTCCAAAATAACGATTTTTGCTCCCCATGGTATCATTTTTTTTTGTCTTTTCTGTTCTCTTGGCATTTCTTTTTTTTTTTCGCCTTTTTTTCCCGCATTTATTTGCTTACTGAACGCGGGTAGTGTCCCATGACTTCTTGCACTAAAGCAGTGTATTACAGTTGCTCAGCTATCCACTGGCACTAAAAGAAAGGTCCTTGTCGTTCACTCTCTATCTCCACCACCAGAAGGTGGCGAATCTTAGGACCTTGTCTAATGACTCGGGTGATATGAAGTCCCCAAGAGTTAAGCTCACTCTTTATCAAATCTAGATGGTAACTCCGGTCTAACAGTAGACTACAAATCTTTTGTTAACACTTTCCTAACAGCAATTGGTCCATCAGATCAGACGGCAGAGCGTGATGCTGATAATGACAAGGTCGTGAGTTCGACCCTCACACGGACTGCAAAAATGTTTTTGTTTGTGATATGTGGATTCAAAAACATTATGAATATGATGTTCCTCTAGATTTCTTCATTTGTTTCAGCAAACTCTTTTAAGGACAACGCCCGGAGCATAATCTGAAACATAAACACAGGCTACCCTGCCTGAACTAGCTTGCAATTCTCGTGTTCGTTTCAGTCAGTGTTCTACCGTCGGAAATTAAATGAGCTCCTGAGAGGTGCTAAGAACCTGTTTCGGAGGCGTGGATTGAAATTTTTTCTCCTCTATAAAGACCGATTTTTACTCAACGCATTATCTGCTGTGATATTGTTTGCGGCTCAAAACCCAAAAAAGTAGTGCAAGGGCTTCCGCTATGGACCTTTTGAGACTGAACACCCTAAGAGCAACCAAATTAAAACCGCTTTTCTAATCCTAAAAGGTACGATGATCCCTCCCCCCGTTTTCTTTCAGTATATGGGAGTCCCCACTAGGATCTACGTTCCTCTGATCAAACTATCACAGATATTACATAAGCATGTTTACATTGCTATTAAACTAAAAAATATCGTAAAACATTTCATAAAGAAATTGAGACATGTAATCGTAAAAAAGCTGCAGAAATCAAATAAAAAAAAATATGGAAAAGAAAAGAATGTTTCCGGCCGGGCTCGAACCGGCGACCTTCCGCGTGTTAGGCGGACGTGATAACCACTACACTACGGAAACAACGGTAGGTAAGCCGGGCAATAAAGAACCTGTTTGCCAAAATACTTTCTATAATTCTTTAATAGCCCCAATGCGTGGACCCTAAAAGCAAATTAATTTTATAACACAATCAACAAAATTCCCACTTATACAAGTTTCAAAACTTATGATGATTAAATTGTGTGTGATTTGAACCCATGACCTCCTATTCACTTGACAGGCGCTCTTACCAACTTGAGCTAGTTTATTATTATACCTTTTTTCAATAGTAATGATAATTTACATTGTTAGTGGTACTAAGTTCACATGTCCACTTTCATTGAAATTCCAGTAATGCATATTTTCAGATTGATTTTCTTTTTTACCCGGAAGTATACTTAAATGATTTTCGATCGAACTACTATTGTAAGGCTCTTCGGTTGAATTACGTCATGACATGTGTTCAACACGTGCCTTTAATCAGAGAGAATTTTGTGTTCTGACCAGAGAAGGGCCTGAACACTATTTTCGTTTTTACAGGTATGCGACCAACTGATCGCAATCGTTTCTGCTGATGAAAAGTTGCTTGCTGAGCAATTCCCTTTTTAACATTCACGATCAAGACGTGCCTGTTTTTTCTTCTGTTTATCTTGTACTTTGCACAAAGAAAGTAACAAGTTTATTTGCGCTCTTAGAAGTGCAATTTGCTTTATTTACTTAACTTAGAAAACTTCGTTAATCAGCGGAGTTTGACTGGTCACTACAAGACAACACAGAACGAGCGTTATAACAACAGCTGAGTCAAACGAGTACACGTTTGGCCTGTTGGTCAGTCCGGGAGTCCCGGGTCCGACTCCCGGACAGTCCCAAAATGCGTTTTTTTGGGTAATAATTAAAATATTCGTAATAGTTAATTTTTAGCAAAAATAACTGCAACTGTTCTCCGTTGCAGTAATAAAACGTTATCAGAAATCGCAAAACATCTCGTGTTTTTTTTAATAGTATTTTTCAAGTTGAAGGTACGGTATGGGAAAACTCGGAAGTTATTCGACGTAAAGATGTAAACGATTTCCTCACCGAGAAAACGTATACTTTCCAACGACCACTTGGAAAATAATAGACTAAAGAGACTTTTGAGGAAAAATTTAGTTAAAAAATCCATGGTTTTCAACTGAGGTAAAAGCCAAAATTTAGGAATAGACAAATAGTTAGAAACCTGAAGGTAGTGTTTTGCAGCTAGTTGGATTAAAAGAAATGTTGGTCTGGGTGAGCTAACAGTAACATTAACCTCGCGTGGCGTCTTTTATTAAGTACAATTGTCTCTGTACATGTAAGTTGTCATAAGTTGGGTCCGCTTCGTGGTGTCAGTTACTGTTGTGTTCAAACTGATTTGGTTTTAATCTTTAAGATGTATGTTTATACATATTGTTCATGTGGTTTCTCAAATGATGAGGATATATTTTTGTTAAAACAATTATCCAGACATTAGAAGTTGTTTTCCATTTTCTCTAAACGTGTCAATATTAGTAGCTTATGTTCTAAATAACAAGGAACTAGAATGAAAACTATTATGGATGCTTTCTTACATTGTTATAACATGAAATTCTATATATATATTGGTTAGAAAAAAGCCAGGTCATACCTCTACCGATTGGTTTCTCAAAACTTAGTAACTTGTTTATTGGACCAAAGGCTTATGTTTTGAAGAATTAGCTTAAATGGTAGAACACCCGCTTAGCATTCGGGAGATACCGGGATCGATACACGGATTCTCCGTCTTTATTTTTCTAGCCAATATGCAGCTTTACTTCTTTTTAAAACTGGACTTTGTCCTGACCATTGTTGTACAAAAACAAAAATTTGCATACTGTATATTTGAGTATTTTTCTAGCTATCAGAGAAGTTGAGTGAAATTTTCTTCGGTAAAGTTTTGCGCACAAACGCGCGAATGCTTTGTGGGTGTATAAGCCATTCTCTTTTAACGTTTGGGCCCTGGAGGAACTTGACAGTGCTAACTTTGGATTTTGAGTGATTTTCCTCTGAAGTTTACTGTGAACTTGAAATCATCACAGTTTCAAATTTCCCGTATTTGTTGAGATCACTAACAGTAACATCACCAGTTCTATTTCCGAATGAATTATCTGTTAATTTTGCTGACTGCTCTGCTGTTATGACGGATAAAAACCAGTGACTTTACAGTCCAATATCTCCGAAATGCCTCTTCCAATTCGTTGGAAACTTCAGAATATGTTTAGTTCATACTTAATGAACACACTGAACTCAAATAAAAAAAACTAATGTTTGGTTCTTTTGACGTTTAAAAGTAAATCAACTGCTTAACGCGATGCGATTTTCTGCGGTATTTGTCGGGACAAGTTAAACCATCTTGCGTGGTAGTATAGCTCTGCGTGAGTTTCCTGTCGTAAAGGCTAGAAAACCCGTTAAACCGCTGACATTGTTAACTCGCTGAACACTAGACAAAGTGTTTCACTGTATTTCCGGGCTTTTCTGACTTTATCTAGCTAAAATTGTCCTAGTGAAAACACAACCGATATTTATTTATTTAATTTATTTATATATTGATTTGATCATTTAATTCTTTATTTATTTATTTATTTATTTATTTCAAAAATTGAAAACAGAAACGACACGAATAAGTAATGATAATAGGACTGAGTGGAGTCCAATTCGGTCTGTAATCATTTAAGTGATAACAAAATCGGATAACCGCGCAGCGGGAGTCCGATTTGTCTATCACGAGTATGATTACTGACCGAATTGGACGACAAGGAGTCCTACTACCAATTAATCATAAAAATTACAATTTCCGAGAAAAGAAGAATAGCCAAGTTATAGAAGAAAGGAAAAATTTGCATTAAAATACTGACACCTCGAACCGGCGACCTTCCGTGTGTGAGGCGGACATGATAACCACTACACTACGGAAACGACCTCGAAACGATTACGATCAATAAAGGATCTATTCCAAAACGCGAGTGCATTTCGTGATTTATGAGGAGGAGCCGTACGCGAGTGCAACTTGAGAACTTTCCAAACATCTCGAGTGACCATAAATCACGAAATGCACGAGCAGGTTCATACGATTTTTTTATTTATTATATTCTCCTACAAAATTACTCAAACGCGTTACTTTGTATGCGTTACGTACTACTTAAAACGCTTCAATGATTTCCAATATGCTCACATGTTTTATTTGAACGAATCAAAAATATAATGTTTTTCTCATTTTCTTTAACTTGCTATACGATGTTTTGGTTTGACAAAGGAAACCGACTTTCAGCCATTTTTTTTTATTTTGGTGTTCAAATTTGGTGCTTCACCGGTGTTTCCATAGCAACTTCCGTATTGCACTCTATACCCTGGATTGCACTCTAAAACCTATTTATGCATTCGCCACTGGCCAATCAGAAACAAGATATTTTGTTGAGTGTATAATAATATGTACTTATTGACTGAGTGGGAGGGCCGGACGGAAAATATTTGGCTCAAGGTCAGGGCTGCGCTCGGTCCGTACGTCCTGACCGAGAGCCAAATATTTTCCCGTCCGGCCCGACCTTACTCAGTCAATCAGCATTTTATCATATGACCACTTACTGTTTAAAATTTTGAAAATTCTGTCCGAGCCTAAATAGGACGCGATTACATAAGATCAGACGGCTGCGCGCGCGGAACAATTATTAATTACATGAAAGTTTCTACAACAAAACTTTGTCATTTATCAGTTTCTTCGCGTCGAACAAGAAACTCACAATTCATCGAAAAACACAATTCACATTCTCATTTTTGTTCATGGTAAAAAACCAACAGAAAGTTGACAAAAATATGTCTAGCCATCAAAAACTTAGCGAGTGACAAAAGGTCGCTTCACGCCTCACTGAACTTGTAGACTCACGAAAATGTCGGCGTCGTTTCAAGCTATTTGCCGACCTCTTGGATTGTCTAAAACAAGGGACAACCGGGCAACTGAATATTTATGACACATGTTGGCTCCTGCAAATAGTGCCTGGGTTTGCTGACTTTGTTGGTGTAGTGGAAATTACACGGTTAAACACAAGCGAGTTTTTATATTTATCTGGATGAACCGTGCGGTAATGAACTTGTATTCGCATTCAGTTTTGTCTCTTCAAACAACACTGACGAAGAAACTACAGAGCAGTTTATCCTACTGCACATAAGGTATGTTTGTGATTTTTCTGACTCAACCAACTTCTCCCAGAAACTCTGAAACTCGAAGAAAACATTTATATTGTACTTTGTTTACTTCTTCGGTTTTCTTTCTTTTGAACCACGATGAATTCTTTGATGCCTTTGAAGAAAAGAAGTTTCGCCGACTGTTTGCTTATTTGAAAGGTTAATTATTGGACAGTTTATCCGGAAAAGTTGTTTCCTTGACCGCCTGTTTGCTTGTTGGTTTCTGAGAAACTTGTGAGCTTCTTCATTTGCGAGGAGTGTTAAATTTCTTTCTTTGCTTTCGGAGTGAGTTGGCGACTGAAGTACTTCCGCATGGGACAATTCGCCTAGATAGTAAAATTCGCTCTAAGAATATTCACTTTCATGACTCATTGCGGAGAGAACAAACTTTGGCAGCAACAAAATATTGTTTTTGCCATTAACACGCATCGATTTTGCCGCACTCGTTTCTAGTAGGGCCGTACGCTTTTCTAGTAGGGCCGTACGTGTTTTTCCAGACCAATCATTTCGACGCGTACGGCCCTCATATGGGACCTTTTCAGTCTTATGGTTTTGCAAGGAAATTGCGCGCGGGGCCGTACGGGTCATGTGATAATATAATGTACGTCCTTCCTGAATTGTTCAGTCGACCCTTGTGTGGACCAGCCTTTTTAAAGCCGCGAAAATGCCACAGTACAAGACAGCCGATGGCTTGACGAAAACGTTTCCAAAATGAACGCGCACTTTTATGGAAGGAATGGAACTGAGACTCAGCTGCTTTGTGACGTCACTGTTGTCTTGAGCATTGTTGCGTTTCTGCGTTAGTGTGTCGTTCTTGGGGAAGGTTTTGGATCAAAATAAAAACCTTATTTTACTTGGAAAATAGCCGAGGACTTCGTTCACTGTTCGGCGGGCATTATTCGCTTGTTTTTTGTTGTTGTTGTTGTTGTTGTTGTTGTTTTTTGTCCTATTGCCGGCTTCCAACTTCCAATAGGGAAGTAAAAAAAAAGTCGGTACCGCGGCTCTTTTTAGTTTAAGTTAGCGAAGCTTGATAGAGAGTTCCAACAAAATTCCTTATTACATATTCTTTGGTAAGGTGTTCCCGCACAGACGCGCGAATGCTTCGAGGGTGTAAAGCAACCAATTTTATTTTAACAAGCCATTCCCTTTTAACGGTTGGTTCCTGGGGGAACTTGGAAGTGCCAACTTTGGATTTTGATTGGTTTTTCTCTGAAGTTCATTGTGAGCTTGAAACCAACACAGTTTCCAATTTCCCGCTTTTCTTGAGATCACGAATAGTGACGTCACCAGTTCCGTGATTTTCCGTCAATAATCCGTCAATTCTGCTGACCGCTCTACGATTGTGACGGATAAAAAACAGTGATTTTACGATAACTGCAAAAATTCCCCCGCGCTTATTGGCTAATTTTTATCGTCAATATGCGGACAGACACATGAATTTGAAATTCGTGCGACGCGTCAGCGAGCGAGAGCGGGCAATTCGACCATTTGTTATCGCAAAAAACAAATTGATGTCATAGTCTGTCCTGTTATTGACAATGAATTCTGTCATCACATTGTCAAAGTAGTCTGCGGATCCACAGCTACTTTGACAATGTGATGACGAAATTTATGTTTAGTTTATACTTAATGAACACATTGGACTCAAATAAAAAAAAATCTAAAATTAAATCAGCTGATTAACACAGCCAAAAAAGTCACAGTCATAGAACTTGTAAGCTTCGATGAGCAATTTTAAAAGGTTCTGAAGTCGAATTAAAACGAGCCACATCTCTAAGGCACCGATGGGATTTGAACCCATGACCTCCTTTTTACAAGACAGGCGTTATAACCAACCGAAGTACGGTGCCTTACGTTAGGTAATAATACTAAACATTGTCAGTAGTATTAAGTTGGTCAGATGTCCACCTTCTTAGTAATTCCTAGCAGTACCAACATTTGCTTATTTACAGCTTGAATGATTTTCAATTTTACCCACGTAAGGTGTTTAACACAAACCTTTAATCCGAGAGATTTCTTTGTTCCGATCAGAGCAGCCAGTACTTTCCAAGGGAAAGCCCTGGGAACAAAATAATAGACTAAGTTAAACTTGATCTAGTCCTTTGATCTAGTCCTTTTAATGGAGGGTCAAAAATTAGGAGAAATGAGTTACAATTGCAAATCTTAAGAAAGTGTTTCGCAGCTAGTTTCTTAAAAAGAAAAATTAGTGTGTGCGAGTGTCGAACCCACGACCTTGGCGTTATCAGCACCACGCTCTGCCGACTGAGCTGATGGGCCAGACACATTACCGCTTTGCTCTCTTTCATTAAATATCACTGCCTCTGTACATGTAAGTCACCATAAGTTGGGTCTGGTGAGGTAGAGCACCCCCTCAGCGACCTCAGTTTCTGTTGTGTGCAAACTGTTTTGGTTTAATTCTTTAAGATGTATGTAGATATTTGCTGACGTGGTTCTCAAAATGACTGAGGGGATGTTTAGTAAAATAATTATCATAAGATATATCATAAGAAGTGATTTTTGCAGCTATCAGACCGATAGTTCCGTGACATAAAAACTCTATTGTCTTTTGTTTTTTCTACAAAGCCACTTGTTTACAGATAAATTTTCACGGACGACTACCATCCGTCCGGGTATTTTCCGCGGACGAACTCTGATGTTGTTTATCCGCGGATGAACGCTATTGCTTCACATGATCAATTTATACCAATAAGAATCGGAGAAAATTTAGTGATTAACTAAAATCTGTGATAGAAGGTGGGTAGCGTAGCAGTGTGTTCTTGTTAACAAAATGACGGCCGCGTCGACATATTGATTTCTAACTTGGCTCTTGCTCTTGTGAAAATAAAATAAATGGAATTAGTAGCGACGATATTGGAATATCAATATTAAATGAAGAACGATTAAGTTTACAGACCAGAAGCAGACAATTTAATATACATTCTTCATCGACAACAAAACATATCCGCCCTGTTTTTTCTGTTCTTCACTTAATAAAATGCGCAAATCGCGTATTTTGTTTTGAAAGTAATGTACTATATCCGTAGCTGTATTACGTTTAGTTTTAGTTATTTTTGGACGCAACTTAGTTAAATCTTGAGCAGTAACTCAATGATTACCTTATCGATTGGGCCACCATTTTAATGTCACGCAACGCACATAAACTAATGAGGACTCCTGTCGGGCTTAAAGGTTGCAAAACGTCAGAAGCATTTTTTTTTTATCTCGGAAAATGATGACATCACATGAAAACCAAGAATTGTAATTAATGAATTAGACATCAATTTTTTTGGATAAAATACAGCAAGATAAATCCGCTTTCAAAAGAGCTATTGATAATCCTATGCTAGGTGCGATCATTCCCAAAAATAAAGAATTAGTATATAATTTGCGTAGGAGAAGGTGTCGTCTTCCTCAGATAAAAACGGAGAGATACAAGAAAACTTTGTAAATAGGCTCATTTTTAAATATAATTTAGTATAGTATTATTCTATTTTATATTACTATTGTATTTCATTGTGTATCTTTTAATACTTTTTCATTGTAACTTAGGATATGTATTTTTATCCTTTGATTGAATTAAGACTAATAATAATGATGATAATAATGATAATGATCATGATCATGATCATGATCATGATAATGATGATGATGATGATGATGATGATGATGATGATGATGATGATAACAATTACAATCAATCAATATATAAAATTTGGACCAAAAAGGAATTTGATATTCTCGTTCTACATTTTAAACATAAACATTAAACCTGACTATTTTATTGTAACTCCTCGAGCTACAATATTCCATCGCCTGTTTTTTTGTTCACTTAAAAAGGCTGGTTTTCTTAATTTAACTTTGGTAACAAAATAGAAAAATGCGACAAATTGTTACCATCAATCGGTGCGACAAAAAAATATCTACAAGTATTAAAATGGTAAGAACTAAATAACTTAAAAAACAGGAGAATCCGGGTATCGATCCCGGTACTTCCCGCATGCAAAGCGGGCGCTCTACCATTGGAGCTAATCCCCCGTTGTTCACGTATACAGCACAATTAAAACAACACAATGACAGGTTTGCTCCATATTCGCAAGGAAAGGCGTATGTACCTGTTACTAGGTATCTTCATTTCGTCGCACCGCTAAATGTTACAAATGGCACAGAATATTTCATCTACTGAAACATTAGCAACTCGCAATTGAGCAGGGCCATTTTTAACTGCAGAATAAAAAACAATCTTTGTAGTGTGAAATATTTTTTTCATTATTAAACAAAGTGTCTCTAAATTTTCCAATCCATTCAGTTTCAAAGATAAATTAATACGTGTTGGTTGACAGAAGTTCCTAACACGGAGCAAAATTTATTTTAATTAAAACAGCTGGAAACCATTTATCTTGCTTTCTAACTGATTTCTCTTTTCCTAATTTTTGGCTGGTTTTGCTCAATTGGCAGAGCCTGGTTCTGTTAACGCCCAGGTCGTGACCTCGACCCTCACACGGACCAACATTGCTTTTAAATAAGTCAGCTGGAAAACACTATCTTTTAAAGATTTGTGACTTGTATTTCTCTGAATTCAAATAACTGCTTTTTTCTTCATTATTTTTTCTCCTCCTGAACGGTTGAAAACAAAAAACCTAGATCAAATTTATTTCAGTCTATTATTTTTTAGAGGTCGTTAGGAAGCTAACAAGTACTGGTTTAAAAAAAAAAGTGGATGCCTACAGAAACACTAGTTTAAGTCATATTTTCATCTAAAGCGTTTCATGGTGAATAGTTGGAATTGCTTATACAAAAATGAAAGTAATTTTTTTAAGAAGGAAGATATCCTCTCTCCCCTCCGCAGAGGCTCAAAGGTTTTTTTTCGGGTTGGGAGGATCCGCTGAATAATGTAAGTGCAGGCACAGAGTTACCGGCGACGGCGGATAGCGCAAGAGCGGCGGCCAGATACTACGCCCAAGATGGCCGCCATCCGGGGAGGTAATTTTCTGTGGGCTACTCGCAGGGGTGGCTTGTGTACCTTGTATCAGTAAAAATGGCATGCAAGATTTTGAGGTTAAGTGATGTTAAAGGCTTAGCTGAAAAATACTTGAAGGCATGAAAATCGGGAAAATTCTGTTGCTTTCATGAAAACTGTTTTCCTAAGCGTCTTTTTTTCACCTCCGAGTGGTTGAGCGATCACTATCGAATTCAACTTTGTCAAGCTCGATCGCGTAAGTGGTGATGAAGAAATAAAGCGAAGAAAAAATGTGCTCAGGAAACTCATGGTTAGTGAAACTCTGAACAGGATCGCAATTCAGTCTTAAAAGAGACAACCTCTGCGGAGAAGAGAGAGATATCCTAGTGCTCCATAGGTCCGTTGTTACGTCCCAAAAACCATCTTAGAATTTCCTGTTTTGTTATGATTTTGTCTTCATTGACAAAAGATTATTACAATGGGCCTGACAGGGAGTCGAACCCGGGACCTCTCGCACCCAAAGCGAGAATCATGCCACTAGCTAGACCAACAGGCCAGGCGCATGTTAAGACAACTGTTTTAATCTGCTACTCACTTGACACAGATGGTGTAAATAAAATAATGTCTTGTTGTCTTGTAGTTACCACTGATTAAGGGAGTTTTTCCCGCGTCACGTCAAGAAGGCAATTCTGACTACACTAAAACGAGATGTTCAATGTGAGTAGTTTAATGAGGATGCGTCACTCAGCAGTTTTTCAGCAGCAGGAACGATTGCAAAAAGTCGACATGTGACCAAATTAGTACCACAGACAATTGCCATTATTAGTGACTACCTCAATTTTGTATTTAATAATAAAATAAAACACATTACTACTTAATGTAGGGCGCCGTAGCTCAGTTGGTTAGAGCGCCTGTCTTGTAAACAGGAGGTCATGGGTTCAAATCCCATCGGTGCCTTAGAGATGTCGAATTTTTTAATTGCCATCATTTTGGAAACTCGTCTAAGTGAGAATTTTTTGGTTGTGTTATCCAATGGATTAACTACTAGAGCTCACGCAGGGGGTCTATTGAAGAATTACAGGAAATATCTTGGCAACTTGTTCTGTATTTTAGGTTATTTAGATTTTTACCGTATTTTTGTAGCTCCATCAGAAACTGAGGCGCTTATACTACTGTAATAGTTCCGCCGTGCTGATTGAAAAAATAGAGAGATTAAGCACCGCGTATTTTTTTCCCGCGAACGGCAGAGATGGTCACGTGATCTGACATTTCCCGCGTTTGCCGTTTGCCGGCCGCCGTTTCTACTCGAGGAGGACATTTTTCCCGTTTGTAGGGAACGCGAAAACGTGAGTATTTGCAGCCCATTTTTACCCACTATTTCTACATTTTGATCACTTGCTTTTATAGCTAAGCTTCGTTTATCATCCTACTTCTACATGAACTGCTTGTAAAGATAAGAGTTTCCAAGTCAAGCCGAAAATACATAACTTCTCCGTGTCCATTTTTTCTAGTCGCAGTGAATGGCGACCGAGAAAATTTGCCTTAGGAAAATTAAGAAATATGGGCCTGGCCTTTACTGAACTGTATTTCAGTTAATATTTTTAACAATAAGTTGACAAAGTTTATTTTTGAACGAACATTTAGTTAACTAGTTAATTTCAAATGTAGACAATTTTTGTAAGCCTTAAGCCTTGTTCCCAGCTCCGCCGTGTCGTCGGGAAGCTTAAACAGACGAACATCGCGGACGGAACGGCAAACGACAAACGGCTAGCCGACGTTCAGCGTTTGCCGTTTTCGCGGTGCTTAATCTAACTAATATATGTAGGGCGCCGTAGCTCAGTTGGTTAGAGCGCCTGTCTTGTAAACAGGAGGTCACGGGTTCAAGTTCCATCGGTGCCTTAGAGATCTCGAATTTTTTTAATTATCATTATTTTGGAAACTTGTCTAAGTGAGAATTTTTTTGCTTAGGGTCCACGCAGGGGGCCTACTGAAGAATTACAGGAAGTATCTTGGCAACTGGTTCTTTGTGTTAGGTTCTTATACGCAGATTCTTACTGTATTTTTGCAGCTCCATCGGAAACTGAGGCGAGGCGCTTATACTACTGTAATAGTTCCGTCGTGCTGACTGAAAAATATTTCTTCTACAGAAACCTTGCATAGTAAAAGGAGAGGCCTGCTGGCGCCAGTTTGGCGAGAATGTTTGTAGACTGTTGGATTGATGACTTCATTAAATGCGTCAAGGAACACCACCCACGCCACTTTCTTCTATTTCTCCGATTCAGGTAAGGAATGGACCGTTATTTTTTAAGGGGACGGGAGACCTGGGCAATTTAGCAAAAAGTACTAAAAAAACTTGCAAATGGTACTATAACAATTGTTATGTCAGTTGTCTGATTGGCCAAAATAGTTGCTTCCCAACTCCCCTAGTGTTTCGCCTTTTTATGTCTTTCGAGGACGACGCAAAAGTGTAGCAGAAACCTTAAGCAAGTTAAAATGTAAACCATACAATTAAAATTTATGTAGATTGGACTCTGCTCCATGGAAGTGTCCGTGGCACAACCGGTTAGCGTGTTCGGGTGTTAACCGAAAGGTTGGCGGTTCAAGCCCACCTGGGGGCGTGTTTTTTTTTTGTTTCGATCACCAGAAATTAATCATTAACAATAGTTTCAGATTATTATTTTCTATACGGGTAACTGTTATTACGTTGAGCCTGCAACAATGAATCTTTTGTTAGAAAGACGCACAAGAACGAGGCGAAAGAGACAAAAATTTGCTTGTGAATTATAGTTAGCGTTAGTTTTAGTTGTGTTGCACGTAAGTCGGTCTTAATCTTGAATTTTAGGCCTCTGGTTAATATAATTTTTTGAGCTAGCTAGAGATGGGTAGCAGTTTATAGTTTCATCGAAAGAAAAAGGTACTTTGTTTCCCGCAGGGCTCAAACCGTCGACCTTCCGCTTTACACCACCCACTCCCTCTCCGTATCATATGATAATCACGAAATTAATATATAAACTGCTACCCATCTCTAAAAACAATTGAGCCATGTCACGATTTGAAGTTCACAGTGGCCTTCAGAGGAAAACCACTCAAAATCCAAAGTTAGCACTTTCAAGTTCCCCCAGGACCCAAACGTTAAAAGAGAATGGCTTATACACCCACAAAGCATTCCCGCGTTTGTGCGGGGGTCTACTGAACAAGTAAGGAAGTACTTACATTATAACGCATATTAACCGTACATTGGGAATAGGTCCTTTATTGTTCCTGTTTGTTTTAAGGTGGTTTCCGTAGTGTAATGGTTATCACGTCCGCCTCACACGCGGAAGGTTTCTATAAATCAATTGGATAACTCAATCAAAAAATATTCACAGTTATGCAACATGGGAGTTTACTCGTCGTACGAGTCAATTTCGAGTCGCGAGTCAAGTTCGAGTCACGAGTCAGGTTCGAATTTTTTTTCGTTTTTTTTTTTCGATTACACTAATGATGTGAGAGCGGTAACCAGAAATATTAACTTCCCAGTTGGCGACATTTTTCATTCTCGATAAGAAGAGCAGTTACCGCTGCCTATTGCCTTCACCAAGATACACGACAACTTTCATTGTGTTATCCAATGGATTTACTTTTAGGGTTCACGCAGGGGGCGTATTGAAGAATTATAGGAAGTATTTTCCCAAACAGGTTCTTTATTGACGAGCGTCGATTTACCGTCGTTTCCGTAGTGTAGTGGTTATCACGTCTGCTTCACACACGAAAGGTTGCCGGCTCGAGCCCGGCCGTAAACATTTTTTTCTTCTCCATCTTTTTTATTTGACTTATGCAGCTATTTTATGATTACATGTCTCGATTTCCTAATGAAATGTTCTACGGTATTTTTTAGTTTAAACACGGTAACGTAAAAATGCTCATGTAATATCTGTGATAGTTCGTTACTATTAAAAAATCACAAAAATTACAAGATTGTGATTGGTTTAAAAAACTCCTATTTTCCACGAATCTCTTGCCAAGTTGTTATCGTACAGTTTGTTATTGGACAGTTTGTTATCGGACAGTTCAATAAGCCAATCACATTCGAAGTTGTAGTTTAAATCAACTACTCACTTTCAAAGTTGTAATTACGTGCGTGCACACGCTTGCTTCTGTGTTTTTGGGGCCTAATTGCCGGTAGTAGGTGCGGTTGCTTTAGAATGTTTACATCTCGTTTGAAGGTATTTTATGTAAAGTTATTTTACTCTTTTTCTTTTTCACAATTTGTAAATACGTATATGGTTGTTTGTAATTAGATCTTGTTTGACTGGCCCGCCTAGATTAGCTTTAGCTATCCGCGGGCCAGCCTAAGTTATAATTTGTAATTTACATGTTTTTAAATAAAGATTGTTGTAGTTGTTGTAATGCAAATTTTTGCTATCTTCCAGAACTTGGCTATTCTTCTTTTCACGGAAATTGTAATTTTTATGATCAATTGGTAATAAGACTTCGTGTCGTCCAATTCAGTCTGTAATCATACTCGTGATTAACAAATCGAACTCCCGCTGCGCGGTCGTCCGATTTTGTTATCACTCGTATGATTACAGACCGAATTGGACTTCACTCAGTCCTATTACCATTACTTATCGTGTCGTTTCGGTAGGACAGCTAAGTTTTGGCTTGCGCTCGTACTACGGGCGCAGTTTTTGTACGCAAGTTGTCCAATCTTATGAATAATTCCCCAAAAAAGAAGGTCTCTTATCATTTTGATGTAGAGGCTAATAAATGAAATGATACGGCCATAACGTGCGTCTGTTCATATTGTTATCTAGATGGGTTTCATAGTGGTCACTTGGAATTGTCTCAGGACAAAATGAAAGTTTTTTTTTTTTCAAGAAGAAAGGTATTTTGTTGTTCCATACTGCCGCTGTGACGTGACAAATACCTTGCTCGAATTGCCTGATTTGTTATGATGCTTTCTTCATTGACAAAAGAGTATTAAAAAGGGCCTGTCTGGGAGTCGAACCCGGGACCTCTCGCACCCAAAGCAAGAATCATGCCACTAGACCAACAGGTCAAACTTAATCAACAAAGGTCTTAATCTCTCTCTTGAACTGGTACTATAACACCTGTTATGTGTTTTCTCATTGGCCAAGACAGTTACTACCCAACTCCTCCGGTTTTTTCGCATTTCATGTCTTTGGAGCATGATACATTAACGTAGCAGTAATCTTACGCAAGTTAAAATTTCATGCACACAATTAAATCTGACGAAAATTGTACATCTCTCCTTGGAAGTCTCCGTGGTGCAATCGGTTAGCGCGTTCGGCTGTTAACCGAAAGGCTGGTGGTTTAAGCCACCCGGGGACGGTTCTTTTGGTTTCATTAATAATAATTCAGAATTATTTTCTATTTAGTCCAGCTGCTATTACAGTCCCTCGATAGTATAACTTTGTTAAGACGACTCGAGATCGAGAAAGACACAACAAATTTCTACTATTATAGCTAGCGTAAGTTTGGTTTCATTAATAATAATTCAGAATTATTTTCTATTTAGTCCAGCTGCTATAACAGTCCCTCGATAGTATAACTTTTGTTAAGAAGACTCGAGATCGAGAAAGACACAACAAATTTCTACTATTATAGTTAGCGTAAGTTTTAATTATACCTGAGACATTTGACGGCTAATAATGGCTTGGTTATTTGACGGTTGACGGTAAACGTAATGCGTTTTTTATGACGGTTATTTAAATAAAAATAATAATAAAAATAAAAATAAATTAAGGTATCTTGTTTTTTTTTTTAAAAAAAATTCAATATTGAGCACCATAAGAAGCAGGCAAATGTTCAACATTCTCTCTTACTTACTAGACTTACTTTAAAAAAGAAACTAGGAGATCACTAAATATGGCTGGTTTCCGTAGTGTAGTGGTTATCACGTCCGCTTTACACGCGGAAGGTCGCAGGTTCGAGCCCTGCCGGGAACAGATCAAAGGGGACAGACCACAATCTCAATGCTGGCTCCTGGAAAAATATCTAGTTGCCACAACCGTTCATCAGTAGGATACCTAAAATGTTTGGAATTCTACAATTGGTTTCGGCTCCATTAAATCCTATACCAATTGCAGAACATTTCAGGTGGAGCCACCCACGATGTGAGCACAGTTACTGACAAGAAAAGGCAACAAGGAAAACAACGCAATATAAATGAAACCGTTAAATTGCAAACAAAACATACGCGTCAACGAAACAAACCAAACACGCGCACACACATGAAAATGCGCGCGCACCCACAAACCCGGACGCAGCGCGCACACATGAACCAGAGCCAACGAAGACGACCTAACTTTTGTTTTCGATGAGACTATAAAATGGCTACACAACTCTAGCCAGCACAACATTTTGAGCCATACCAGTAGCGATCCGCTGGTTTCACAACGACAGCGGGAAATTCATTAATGGGAATGCTCTCATCTTCTCCAATTGCTAGAAAAGAAGCAAATTTATAACCTTTATAAATTTAAGTTAATGCGACAACCAAGATATATCAGACTGCGTGACATACTATCTGGACAGAGCTTTGGCTGTAACGCTCAAAGGTCATTTCCTTTCACGTGCAAACAACATCTCGCGTTCCATTTGGCCAATCACATGCTAGCCTTCATGCACGTAGATTTCCATTGTAATTCCGCCAGTTTTTCTTGCCATGTGCTACAAAGCTTAGTTTTCTCAGTGTAGCCTGCACGGAAAATTTGCAACCAAAGTTTATCCTCACATACTGTTCTTCATTCACAAGCTACTGAACGTAATAAACTATTCGGTGTGAGAGTTAAGTTCATTGCTCAGATTACTTGCAGTCGCATTATGCCACCTAGACGGACGGCTACGACTCGCCCAGGCGATGGAAATTCACAAACAAATATGTACCTCGGCGCCGCCATCTTTCGACAACTGACTACAGCACAACTACAAGACTTTTGCCGACGCAACGGCCTATCTGCCCTTGGTCGTCGTACGACCCTGGAGGACCGACTTAAAAACGCCGGTATAGTATCGGCCGCTGTTCCAAATGATCCATCGGTTAAGCGACAATTACCTCCCACTGGTCTTCCCGTTCAGCAGCGCGCGAATCCCAACGCATTCACGGAGGAGCAAATCACCGAAATCAAGCGACTGGTTCAAGATTCCGGCGTTGCAGCCGCAGCCAGAGACATCGCCAGGGAGGCTGCTCGTGCAGCTCTTGGAGTTTTGCAGTCACAGGCACCGTCTTCTTCACAGGTGACTCCATCAGCCCAGGCCGTGAGCCAAGATACCGCTGGAGTTGCCGCCATTTTAGGCCCACAGGAACAACAACACCCCTTACAAGCTTTACAGAGTCTAGAACCAAACGATGGGTCGCTCACATCAACGCCATGTCGTCACGGAGCACCTTTTCAGGAGATTCCGATGAATTATGTTAAAGAAACCTAATCTGGTGAGTTTTTTACCTTTCCAAGCTTTTTCCCCAAAACTTGTCATTGCATGACGAAGGGGACAACGTCTCGTTGTCACTTGAAAATTCTGTGATCAAGGTGTCAAAGAAAACGAAAGCCTCTACGTCCATCACGGACATCGAACAGTGGACTAATGCCTTTACAACTTATTTAAGTGTTTTTACTGACAAATTCCCCTTGCGGTCACAAGAATTACTGCAATATTTAAGCCTCATTAGATAGGCAGCTCGGGTACATAAGGGCTGGGATGGGTCATATATGACTACAAGTTTAGGCAGAAGGCAAGCAAAAACAAATCTTTAGTATGGTCCACAATTGACAGCCAATTATGGCTTACCATTTTTACAGTACACCCAGGAGTATTGAGAGAGGAATATCCTCTTTTCCCTAAAGGACCCTCAACTGGCTCAACCAGCAGTGCCAACTCAAAGGGCTCATACAGATCAGGCACCTGCAATATCTACAACAGGTCTGGGTCATGCACCAGAGATACGTGCTGGTACGAGCACATTTGTAACCGGTGCCGGGGGGCTCACCCCGGGTGTGACTGCCCTTCCCTTCCCAAACCCCGAGAGGGTGACCGGGACAGAGACAAAGACCAAGGGAACTCTAAGTCCAGTTCCTCCCGTAAATATAAGTAAGGAACCGATGGCACCCCTCCCCACCCCTGTTAATGTAATTGAACTTGATAAGGTACTTAGGGAGCATCCTTATCGCATCTTTGTAAGTTGTGTAGTTATCTTATAACTGGGGCTGACATTGGCTACACTGGTTCTCGCACTGCTAGGTTTTCCAAAAATCTACCCACAGCTTTAGCACAGCCTGCAATTGTTTCCGAAAATTTAGCTAAGGAAGTTGCTCTAGGGATGGTAGCTGGCCCCTTTTCTACTCCACCTTTCCCCAACTTGCAAGTGTCTCCTATAGGTCTTGTGCCCAAGAAGCATTCTACTAAGTTCCGAACTATATTTCACCTGTCCTTTCCTAAGTCTGGGGCTACAAGCATCAATTACTCCATCTCAAAAGAAGACCATAGCCTGCAGTACATCACCATTGACAATGCCATTCAGGGAATTCTCTGTCATGGCAGAGGCTTTTTTCTTGCCAAAACGGATGTCGAGTCAGCCTTTCGACTTGTTCCTCTCAAACCCTCGGACTATGAGCTTTTTGGCATGTTTTGGGATGGCAACTATTGTTATGACAAAGTTCTTCCATTTGGGCTCAGGAGTGCACCCTTCCTCTTTAATATGTTATCAGACGCTGTCGAGTGGATTCTTCTGAACGAGTGCTATATTTCATTTGTTTGCCACATTTCGGACGACTTTTTAATTATTGAGCCCACGTCCCCCCCCCCACACAAAGCCAGGCGTGTCAGGTTAGCCTGTCTAGCATGCTCCTCCCATTCAGAAATCTTGGTATCCCTGTGGCAAATAACAAAGCCCAAGACCCAGACAATGTCTTAGAGTTCATGGGCATAAGCCAGGCTACCTCTTGATAACGTAGAACGAATCCAGGCATCCCTTGCTTCCTTTGAAAGCAGGCAATCTTGTACCCTTAAAGAGTTGCAGTCACTGATAGGAACGTTAAATTTGTGCGTGCAAAGTTGTACCTCCAGGCAGACCCTTCTTGCAACGTATGGTTGAGCTTACTCGTAATGTCTCCCAACCCCACCACCACATTAAGTTAAGTTCTGGGTTCTTCAAGGATCTTCAAACTTGGAAAACATTCATTTCCCACTGTAATGGGGCTGCCCTTTTCTTATCAACTTCATGGGTAGACTCTCGTTCTTTAGAACTCTACACCGATGCTTCTGGCACCTTGGGGTTTGGAGGGATTTTTGGCCACAGATGGTTTCAATGCTGTTGGCAAACCCATCAACAGCTAGATCAGCCAGGCATAAGTATACGTTAAGTATTGCTTGGCAAGAACTGTTTGCCATTGTGGTAGCTTGCCACTTGTGGGGGGATGCCTTTGCTAACAAACGCATTATTGTTTTCTGTGATAACGAGTCCGTAGTTCACATTGTCAACTCGAAACGGTCCCGTATCCCAAGGGTAATGGATCTTGTGCGACACTTAACACTTCTCACCCTGAAACACAACTTTTATTTGAAGACCATACACATCGAAGGGAAAAAGAATGAGATTGCAGACTCCCTTTGTCGCTTTCAGATGGAGAGATTTTGGTCTCTAGCACCACATGCCGAGCAAACTCCGTGCCCAATACCATCCATACTCCTGGAGATCTGAACAATGACATCAGCTATTACCTGGGCCTTTCCATTGCAGCGTCAACCAAGCAGACTTATTCCTCAGCTGAGAAAAGATTCCTTGAGTTCTGCCTTCTCTATCGACTTCCTTCTGGTAAGTTCATGCCAGTGGATGAAAACACTCTTGTTCAGTATACTGCCTACTTGGCACGATCAATTAAGTACTCCTCTATCAAGAGCTACCTTGCTGCTGTCCGGCACTTGCACATCCTGAATGGCTATGATTTGGATTTTAAAAAATATCCCCGTCTACAGCTGATTTGCAAAGGCATCAAACCAGCGTAGGGCTGCTCCACAAGAGTTCGTCTACCTATTACAATTCAGCACCTTCAACTGTTTTTCTGCCTTCTTGCCATCCCACATACCCCTAACTACGACTCCCTTATGATCTGGGCTACCATGACCCTGGCTTTTTTTGGTTTCATGCGCCTTGGCGAGTTGACTTGCAATTCAAAGTTTTCTTTCGAGACCCATCTCTCCCCAAGTGATGTACGCTTCCTCCCATCATTGAGCCAGCCAGACCACATGTCTATCCAAGTGAAGATTTCCAAGACTGACCCATTTCGGATTGGCCATACCTTACTAATAGGGAAAACAAATCAGCCTATCTGCCCAGTGAAAGCTATGAAGTTGTACTTAGTAAGCAGGACAAACACCCCCGGCCCCCTTTTTCAGTATCATTCTGGCTCCCCATTAACCAAAGATGCTGTCGGAAATCGTACTATGCAAATGAGGTTCTTCTTAGGTCACGTGATATGTAACACAGATAGACCTCGTGGTTCAAAAACATGGCGGAGACGTTTCTAAACCTGTAAACTCAAGGCGGTTCATTAAATCAAGGAAGTGACAACTCGTGATATTTTTATTTGGTGTACCGGGTAAAACGTTTCCCACAATGCTTTGACCTCCGAAACTAGATCTCTCTTAGCCATGTCTGGGGCAAACCCGATGCAATATGCAGGTCACAGCTATAGAATAGGGGCAGCTACCACTGCTGCGTCCGTGGGCCTTCCCCCCTGGTTAATTAAGACGTTAGGGCGCTGGACTTCTGATTGCTATGAGAGATACATTCAATGTCCCGATTCCCTTCTGTCAGAAGTCTCTACTAGACTTGTACAGGATACAGTTCATTAGGTTCTTTACTACACACCATCTCGCACCTATTTTTGGGGAGTTCTAGTTTCATTAACAGGCTTTCGAATTGTTTTATTTTCTACCCTGGTGATCTATATACGAATTCTCACTACTGACTGCCATCGCATCCTAAAGATTTGATTGAGGATTGTTTCTCACAACCCCTAGTCAATGGTTTCCTTCATTTTAGCTTTCTGCTATACATGTCCCCCTTTTGTTCTGGTGAGAAATCGCATATTGATCGCTCTGGGAAGTATCTAAGTATTGCTGGGTTAAATATCAATCTTGTTTGTGGTTCGTCATGGGGAATACACTGTGTGTATTTTTTTGGGATGAAGTGGTCCCATACAGGTCACCCTTTGCCCCATAGACTCACTTATTCCTTCCATTCTGGGGTACCGGGCCCCAGTGCAGCTTTATAACATTGTTACCATAGCAACTAGGTGAAAATCTTTTAGGATAAGGACCTCTTTCATTGGGGATCTTGACCCCTTGGAGAGGATTGGGGAATTATGACCCCTCTCTGGAGAGGATTTACTTCTCCTTCAGCTAACTAGGATAGGATATAAGGACTTCTCTAGTGGGGATTATGACCCCCGGAGAGGGTTGGGGGGCGGGGGCATGGTCCCCTCTCTGGAGAGGATTGACCTCTCCTTCAGCCTTGAACACTCTTACTTGGATAGGGTTAGTTTGTAGACTTGACCTGGGCGAGTATTTTTTCTGGAGCACTTTGTCCCCAACCCCTTTATCCCACAATTCGGTCTCTGTGTAATTTTTGCTGTTCTTGGGTTGGGAGCATTAATTACCAAATATACCAGCCATTATTTTCAAACAATAGTCAGGAAAAAGGTTCCTTGGAAAAGAAATTAAGCTCCATTTGAGCTAAAAAAATAAAGACTATTGGAGAATCCGGGCATTGATCCCGGTTCCGCCCGCATGCTAACTGGGCACTCTACCGTTTGAGTTAATCCCCACGTTGGTCCAGTAAACAAGTTACTAAAAGTATTGAAAACACAATGTTAAAGGCATGACCTGGTAATTATTGGCAATTTAAAAAAAAAACATGTTGCTTTTCGTTTTGGGTCCTTGTTATTTAGAGCATAAGGTACTGATATTGACGATACATGGATAAAATATAAATGGGAAACAACTTCTGATTTCTGGAGAACTATTTAATCAAAACTCTCCTCATCCCCAGTGCAAGAAACCAGGTTGAAAAACAATATGTACATACACAGTTCAGTAAAGCATAAAAGCAAAACATTTTGAATACAACAGTAACTGACAATCTACCCCACCAGACCCAATTTATGGTAACCTACATGCAAACAAAAAAAAGTAATAATACTTAAAAAAAGAAGGGAGCGAGGTTAATGTGTCTGCTCAGCTGCTCAGTTGACAGAGAGTGGTGCTGATAACGCCAAGGTTTTCAGTTCGACCCTCACACGGACCAACTGGTTTTGTTTTGTTTTTTTTAAGTAAACAAGCTGGAAATTTCTAACTGATTTCTCTGATTTCGAAAAACTGTTATTTTTTCCATTAACTTTTTTTCCTCTGATTGGTTCAAATAAAATGACTAGATCAAATTTCATGCATTCTTTTATTTTCCTAAACGTTGTTGGAAAAGTACTGGTATGAAAAAGATTGAACCAGAGATCATTGACTCAAACGAACACGAGAATTGCAAGCTAGTTCAGGTACGCCAGGGTAGCCTGTGTTCATGTTTCAGACTATGCTCCGGGCGTTGTCGTTCGAAGAGTTTGCTGAAAAAAAAAGAGATCTAGAGGAGCATCATATTCATAATGTTTTTGAATCCACATATCACAAACAAAAACGATTTTGCAGTCCGTGTGAGGGTCGAACTCACGACCTTGGCGTTATCAGCACCACGCTCTGCCGTCTGATCTGATGGACCAATTGCTGTAAGGAAAGTGTTAAAAAAAGGTTTATATAGTCTACTGTTTGACCGGAGTTACCATCTAAATTTGATAAAGAGTGAGCTTGTCTCTTGGGGATTTCATATCACCCGAGTCATTAGAGAAGGTCGTAAGATTCGCCATCTTCTGCTGGTGGAGATAGGGAGTGAACGACAAGGACCTTTGTTTTAGTGCCAGTAGATAGCTGAGTAACTGATATACACTGCTTTAGTGCAAGAAGTCATGGTACACTACCCGCGTTCAACAAGCAGATAAATGCGGAAAAAAGAACTGCTAAAAGAAAAGAAAAGAAAAATGATACCATGGGTAGCAAAAATCGTTCTTTTGGAGAATCCGGGTATCGATCCCGGTATTTCCCGCATGCGAAGCGAGCGCTCTACCATTTGAGCTAATCCCGCAAAACACATTCTCGGTAAGGAAATTGTAAGTTTATTTACTGTTATTAAGTAGTTTTAGAGATTAACATAAGTAATACGGCATCTAGTAGATCATCATCTGCTGTGTGGGTCAATTACTTTACCAAAAAAAAAGAAATAGACAATACTGACACAAAAGAAGAAGACAATTTAAAGCTAATTTAGCAGGGTAATCAGATCCGTTTTATACCGAGGAGAGCAGCAATAGAGTGCTTTTTGAAGAAAAGGTTAGGACAATGTACTCGGCTTTCTACGGTAGGATTCTCACCAAAACTAGAAAAGCAATAAGGAAAACAACAGCAAAAACGACCGAAATGAAGGAAAGAAAACACGATTTCACTGATAGCACGAGAAAATGAAAAAATTAACGAGAAAGTTTCATTGGAGAATTCGGGCAACGATCCCAGTACCTCCCGCATGCTAAGCGGGCGCTCTACCATATGAGCTAATTCCCCAGACACGGTGAACTGCCCTTTAATTGTTTAAGTATTTGTTTTTGCCGCCCTGAGTTCACGACATTGCTTGGTTTCTTGAAGAAACTTTCATCGCTTTAAAATTGACAAAAGATTTCTAAGCCGGAACTTTAAAATGGACAGTCTGTCTGCATTGTCTCCATCCTCAGTGAAGTATTGTTATTTCGGTTGGAAAACTGACAGTTCATTTCACTCAGGTATTACATGTACTAAAGTCCAACAAAAAGCTTTGAATCTTGGACCACACGTGGACCACCAAAAGAAAAACATGATCAGCAAAAAATGTATTTAACATGACTGATTAAAAATGTGAGGAAAATATTGGCAACTGTCTGATCTATTTGGTCTATATCTCCCTTTCTATCGTTTAGGAAGGATACTCTTATGCTGTAAGGTAGAGAAAAAATAAGTATTGGTAATGGTAAGGAATTAAGATCAGCAAAAAGAAAAGAAAAGGAAAGACAAAATGCTGCCATGAGCAGCAAAAATATTTTCGTTTTCCTTGGAGAATCCGGGTATCGATCCCGGTACCTCCCGCATGCTAAGGGGGCGCTCTACCATTTGAGCTAATTCCCCTGAAGTCTGCCGTTCGAAATTTGTGACTCCATTTGGTGTAAGTGAATGGATTTTTCATAGTTCAATTTTTTGTGTCAAAGAGACGATACAGACTAAAAGAACATGAAAATTGTAAGCTAGTTCAGGTAGGTAAGCCTTCGTTATGATTTAGGTTATGCTCTCTTGGTGTCCTTAGGGGAGGTTGGTGAACACAAAAGACACGAATATCAGCTTACAAATGTTTTTTTGAATCCAACTATCATAAAAAAATAAATAAATAAAAACAAGAAATTTTCGTGGTCCGTGTGAGGGTCGAACTCACGACCTTGGCGTTATTAGCACCACGCTCTGCCGACTGAGCTAACGGACCAACTGCTGTATTTCAAATGTTAAAATAATAGGTAGAGTAGTTTGCAGTGTACTGTAGGATTTTAAATCCTACCGTCTAATTTTGGCAAAGCACTAGCGCTTGGCAGTTCCCTACAATGTTGAGTCATTAGACACTCCGAGGTCGCCATTTTCGCAATCCTCGGTTGCTGGAGATAGAGAGTGAACGACAAGGATCTTTGTTGTAGTGATAGAAGACAGCAAATGGCTGTTAAACAGGGA
>CAXHUQ010000278.1:0-12500 GCA_964020085.1 Micromussa lordhowensis
ACCCGTCACGGTGGATGTCAAACAAGGCGTCAAAGTGACCAAAGACCTGATCAAGGCCCTCAAGAAACCCGTCAACGTCAAAAAGGCCAAAGCTGCCGTTCGAGGCTACAAACAACAGTATCAACAACACAAACGACGTGGAGGAACAAAAAGCTACAACAGTTGGGTGATCGACAAAGGGTACGGGGCAAGAAATCCAGGTTGCTGCGTCATGTGACATCATATAAGACGCTGTCTATCCCACAGGGCACAGAAAGCAACGATGAAGCGGTTGAGAAGACAACGCCCCTTTTTGGAGAGCATCCTGAAGAAAGCCAATCGATACAAGCGTCAAGACATGCTGACACACGCCAACGCCGATCAGATCAATGCTGTCAGCGAGATGGTTCTCAATCTGCTGAAACAACGAATCCCCATCGATGTCGCCACATATGGGAAATTGAAACGACATAAAAAGGTGTTGCGCGAAGTGGGTAGACGCAGAAACTCCGTCAAGCGACGAAGAGAGCATCTCCTCAAGCAAAAAGGCAGAGGATTCTGGAGTGGCTTAGAAGGTTGTTTTCGAGCATGTTGTGTACGATGAAAGGGCGAGACGAGCAAGGGTATCCGCTGCTGGGGGAAGATGTAGTACCCGAAAAAAGGTCACCACCGCCACCCAAAGACGATACAGTGTCGAACCTAGTGCAACTGTTGCAAGCCTCCAACGCGCGTGAAGACAGACTCAAAGAAACCGTGGCACAATGGAACCGCAAATATCATGACTTGTACCAAGAACACATCGCTTTAAAGTTTGGTGACTTTTGTGAAACGTGTCAAACGAAGCAAGACACCACTGAACCTGGTGGTTGTGTCGAGTTGTGTGCAAAGTGCGGCGAGGGGAAGATAACCATCCAAGGACTTCAACTCAGATTAGAAAAGAAACAAGAAGAAGTGAGATACTGGCGAGACTGCTACGAGACTGCCCTGAGCCAACTGTCAGATTTCCCTGAAAAACGACTATGACGGACGAAGTGATGATGGTCCCCGTGCAGGAGTTCAAACAATTACAAAACTATTACAAAGGACAGATCACGGAGAGTGCCTTGTTGAACAAAGCGGGACGTCTGGCCGCAGAACAACATCTCATTTTGAAAGACAAGAGGATTCCAGACAGCCTGGCGGTCAAGATGACCAAACCCATGGCCCTGGAACAAGCTCGATTGGTGAAACGCGTGCGCACAGGGTCTGCGGCCCCTACTGTGTACCAAAACACCGAAGAACCCGAGGGAATGGCTGACGGACCCATAGAAAACATGTTGAGACAAATCATCAAAGGGGTCAAGAAGGAACCCGCCAGTCCAGTCAGAATCAAGCAGGAACCTGCCACCCCCTCCACGTCAGGCATCAAAAAAGAGACACTCACCACCTCAAAAATTCCAAGACCCAAAAAACCCTTAAGTAAGGCACCCACTACCACCAAAGCTTCAAAACCCTCTCGCAAGTCCAAGGGAGTGTTCAGACAAAGCTTGGAGGGAGCCTTGGACGGCGCCTTGAAATCACTCACGAAAGGGAAACGACCGAAACGAAAGACAGAAGTGGAAAAGTTACAACCCTCCTCAGGTTAGGAATAAAAGTGTTACACAGTTCGTTGTTGTCAAAAACGACTCATAATTCACATAAAACCCTCCTCAGGTTGGGAAGATTGGGACCCCCAAGGAAGTCTGAGAGGTCCACTTCGGTATGACACCGACGAAGAAGAAAGCGATTAAAAAAACGAAGAGGAGGAGGAGTGGAGGTCTTGACATTCAAAAATGGTTGGGAAAGACGGGGATTGAGTTCCATTGGCCTGGTTATCAATACATGGGACCTGGCACGAAATTGAAGAAACGCCTGGCACGGGGAGATCCTGGGATCAACCGATTGGATCGAATCGCCAAACAACACGACATCGATTACTCCAAAGCCAAGAATTTACAAGACAAGTGGAAAGCGGACACAAAAATGATCAAGTCCATTGACAAGCTACCTCGAAAAACAGTGACAGAACGCATTGTAAAGAGGATCATGCAGACAAAGAAACGATTCAAATTGTAATTTTATTTTGCAACAAAAACAATAAAAGTGTTATATCGTTGTTGTTATAAATTGACTTGTCATAATTCAAACAGGTAACCACTACTCGGATACCTAGAAGCCGAAGTCATACAAGTCAGTCCGAGTCTCTCAATGCTTATCTGACCCTCAACGGCCGTCGAGGCCACGAAAAACAACCGGAACCTAAGGAATGCCCAAAGCGCCCTAGGCGTATTGAAAAAAAACATGTTATACACGGCCTTTCGCGACTCGATATGCAACAAGGTTTCAAAAGGCACAAACACAGTGCCATGAATGTACACTCTCTGAAGGTCGTGGTCGCGCACAAAACACTCCACTTCCTGATAGTACTGGAACCACACCACTGGCGAAAGGCGTGCGGGTAGGATGGACCATGTGCGTGGAGTCAAAGAATTATGTGTTTGGAAGGGGCGAGCCTCATCTCTGAATCCAAGAATGACATCATGCACTAACTGATAATTCCTGTTTCTCCGTCGAATCTCGGTCTCTACAGAAAAAATCAAAAATCGAAAATTAAGAAGTCATCCCGATACAGTGTCGGGCCTCCGGAGTGAGGCAACAAAATAAGGCGATCGACTCGTACAGTGTTCGAACTATCGTCTCGGACAAACAACAGTCTAAATTCGAACCCACGCGTCGTGTGGAACACAGCATAGGGCGTATTGAACACGAACATCTTATAGACGGCTCGTCTCATGACAATCGTGGAATCAACGGGTAAGCTCACACGTCCATGCACATACAAATGATAGCGAGGGAATAGTCTCATGAATTCCTCCAGCTTATGGTAATAGTCCAGCCAGATACCCGCATCCAGCACGTACGGTAACTCCATCCAAAACACGGACCCGTAATAGTGAGTGCGAGCGAACCTCTGTTCAGTTCTGTATCGGCGCAGTTCTCGCATAACTCTACCCATCACATCGTGATGAAGCGTACCTATCTCAAACGGGTCATCATCCGATTCAAGCTCTTCATCCGTCTCCAAAATCACTTCACGTTGGTACTCCTCATTCTCGCGGCGACAATTACCGCAAGTGGGTAACGTCTCCACCATCTGACGGTAACAAGGTTTGTGCATGAACACACCGCAACACGGAGTGCATTGACATCTCGACACCGTGTTGATGTCAATACCTCTCTGACAAATGAAGCAGACCTGCTCAAGCGGAGATTCCTCCGGTGCCAGACCGCGAAGCCGTCTACTGCGCCTCAACTCTGCCATCGCAAATCGCTGAAAAAACAAGATCGCAGAGGCACGGTCTTTATAGAAATAAACGCAACCAATCAGAGCGCAGGAAATCATCACGTGGTAAAATCGACCACCGGGGGGATGGGGGGGTATCCCCCCTTGTTACAACCGACAGGGGACTGGACCCCAATCGCGAGAGACTGGGGTCCAATTTCGGGCGATAGCATAAAAACGCGCACGCTGACAGAATCGCCGCATTTTCAGTGTTCCACCTAGGACAGTAAACATGGCAGATAGAGAGTCAAAACGGAATCGCCGCATTTTCAGTGTTCCACCTCGGACAGTAAACATGGCTGAGCTGACAGATAGAGAGTTAAATGACCACATGGATGACTATGAACAAGTGAGTACTTAAGGCAACCAAGTGTGATCCTTCTTTCTTGAAACCCCATTGGTCACACCTTGTTCTCTTCTTAGAGTTACTGGGATCAGTTACCGCCAGAGATTGAACACTACATCCATTCACTTTCAACGTGGCAAACCATCCTTGACTTGCGCAAAATTACCCCCCGTAGACTCTTGCTCAAAGAAATCCTGGATTACCACAAACTGAAAAGTGACTGGGGGATGGGACACATCAAATGCACCTTGCATCACTGTTATGATCGAAGGTGCCCTGGAAAAGGAGACAACCTAAAGGCGGGTCTGATAAACAAGCACATGGTTATCACTGCCCATTACACAAATTTCTTTGAACATGAAACTTACGGTGAATTTCTGGGGTACAGCATAAGTCACGCCCACAACAGATTGCCTCACGCGAAATCGCACATTGAGCTCAAAATGAGAGAGTTTACTCTCAAATGGAGAGGTTCAATTGAACAAGTGTGATTCAGACTACCTTGTTCTCTTCTCAGAGTTACTGGGATCGGTTACCACCAGAGATTGAACACTACATCCATTCACTTTCAACGTGGCAAACCATCCTTGACTTGCGCAAAATCACCCCACGGAAACTCTTGCTCGAAGAAATCCTGGATTACCACAAATTGAAAGACGACTGGGGAATAGGGCACATCAAATGCTCCTTGCATCACTGTGCCGCTGACTATTGTCCTGGAAAAGAAGACAGTCAAAAAGCGGGTCTGATAAACCAACACCTGGTCGTCAAGGGCCATTACACAATTGATAATGAAACTTATGTCAAATTTTTGGGGTACAGCATTAAGGACGCCCACAACAGATCTCTCTCTCTCTCGTGAAAAGGGACATTGCTCGCCAATGGGAAGATTTAAGTGACGACACACTAGAACTTTAAGGTCATTGTCAAATAAAAACATGTTCATTGAAAATAGACTCTTTTTCTTTTTCATCTCAGAACACACTTCGTCGCACTCACGATGAGGCGTTCCCCGATGACGATGACGAATGGATCTTTGATCCAGCCCTAGATCCTGTCATGGTCGGTGGAGGAGCAGGCACCAATCCCCTCCTTGAATTTGACCTACAACCCGTCGGAGCCCGACGAAATTGGAGAAATGCCCTAAACAAACAACGCTACGAAGCCACGCTGCGACAGCAGAGAGACAGTACCCCCAACGACAATATAGGACAAGAACTGACCCACGCGTTACGGAGGTCCATCCAACGACAGATTGACGCAGACAATACCCTGACCCCTCATTCCACGGTCCACTTTTCCATGCAATCCAGTGCCTTCACGCACGCCTTCCAATCCACCACCTTCACCGTACGTGAATTCGTGCAAGGCAGTGAAAGACTAGATACCTATCTCCAGGCCCTCGCGGCCAAACTCAATTCCAACGAAGAATTCGCCCCCGACGACACCTTCAGCATGGAAACCACCTTCATACACACCCCAGGGCCTGGCAGTGGACACGGAAAACGATACAAGCCGAGCTGTGCTGCTGTTCGCAGTATCGCGAAAAGGTCCCGCATCGCCATCAAGAATAAGGACAACCTCTGTTGTGCCAGGGCCATCGTCACCATGAAAGCTTTGGCAGACGCTGACGGAGATGTCCGCAACCAAGAGTACCACAACCTCAAACAAGGGTACCCCGTCCAAGAAAGAAAAGCCAAGGAACTTCACCAGCTTGCTGGAGTCCCCGAAGGACCCTGCGCAATCCCCGAACTCACACAATTTCAAGCCGCCTTGCCCGACTACCAGATCAAAGTCGTGTCCATCGATCCACCGCACATGATCATCTTTGCTGGTAACCCCGCCACACCCTCGGGCAAGATCATACGACTCATCAAGGAAGACAATCACTACGATGGCTGCAATTCTTTCACTGGATTCCTCAACAAATCCTATTTCTGCGACGAATGCAACCGGGGATACGATCACGAAGACTTCCATCGTCATCCCTGTAAAGGCAAACGCTGCATCTCCTGCAAACGCTTGGACTGTCCCGATTTCCTCGAGGCCAAACGACCCTTAGAACCTGGACAGTTCCCTACCCCAACCTCCGTCTGCCCCCTATGTCACCGCAAATTTTTCGGTGACCAGTGCTACAACTACCACCTGCAACGTCGGAGTCTCCACATCAAATCCATCTGTGACTCCCTCAAGAAATGCCCCGACTGCCGTCACGTGTACGAACTGGACGACAAAGTACGTCGTGGCGGAAACCGTCGTGCCCCGGCTCACAAGTGCGGATGGGAAGAATGTCACATCTGCGAAAAGAATGTGCACGTGGCCACGCACCAATGCTACATTCAACGACTACCTGAAAGTGAGGACGATCCCAAATGGAAACGTGTGTCGCGCGATGAAGTGGGCACACGAACAATGCTCGAACCTGCCCCCAATGATCCTGACACTCGCGTGTGGGTGCAACGAGACCCTCCACTCCAAGTCTACTGTGACTATGAAGCCATCACGGATGCCGAGGGAAATCAAACACCCATTCTTCTCTGCGCCGAGACCGACGAGGAAGACGATACAGACTCCTTTTACGGACACGACTGCACCACGGAGTTCTTTCACTGGCTAGAAGAGATAGCTACGGACCAAGATGGAGATGACAGAAATGTCATAGCTATCTTCCACAACCTGAAAGGGTACGACGGTATGTTTCTCCTACAATATTGTTACACCCAACACCGTGAAGTCAAAAACCAGATCACAGTGGGCACCAAGATTCTTTCCTTCCAGTCAGACCGCTTGACGTTCAAGGACTCCCTATGCTTTCTCCCGTTCTCACTTGCCAACTTTCCTGCTACCTTCGGAATTGAGGAACTGTGCAAGGGATTCTTCCCCCACAAATTCAACACCTTGGAAAATCAAGACTACGAAGGACCTATGCCCGATGCTTCCCATTACGATCCCGACGGCATGTCCGCCAAGAAAAAAACCGAGTTTGAACGATGGCATGCTGAAAAAGTCGCTGTCAACTACCAGTTCGTCCTGCAGCGAGAAATGCTAGCCTATTGCGAGTCCGACGTCAAACTCCTCAAAGCCGGATGCAGAAAATTCCGGGATGAATTCAATCAGAAAGCCAACTTTGATCCCATGGAAAAGTGCGTCACCATCGCCTCCGCCTGCAACCGGTTCTGGAGCAAGAAACTCGTCCCCATCAACAAGATCGCTTCTGAACCGCCTCGTGGATGGCACGGGTCCCGATCCAACCAATCCATCAAAGCCCTCAAATGGCTAGCCTGGCAAGAACACCAGCTACGGCTCCAACATCCTGCCCAAGGTGATCGCATCCGCACTGTACGAAACGGAGGGGAAGTGCGCGTGTTTGACAGGTATCTGGTTCGATCCCCGTGATCCCGTCACTCAACGACCCACCGTCTACGAATTCAATGGCTGTTTATGGCACGGCTGTCTTCGCTGCTTTCCCAAGAACCGCAACCGATTTCCCATCTGTCACACTGACCGTACCCTCCAAGAAGTCTACGAAGCCACTCTCATGAAACAAAAAGCCCTGAGACAACGTGACTGTGTCGTCAAAATCATGTGGGAGTGTGACTGGGATCAAGACGTGAAAACCAACCCCGAACTACGACAGTTCCTCGACACCTTGGAACTCGTCGAACCGCTCCAACCCAGAAACGCTTTCTTCGGCGGACGCACGAATGCTGTCAAACTGCATCACGTGGCTGAGAGAAGAGTCTGCGAAAAGATCAAGTACATCGACGTCACGTCCTTGTACCCCTGGGTCAACAAGACGCAAGAGTACCCTGTCGGACACCCAACAGTCCTCGTCAATCCCGACGATCAAGACATTCGCCATTACTTCGGGATGGCCAAAGTAGACATCTTACCACCGCAAGGACTCTATCATCCCGTCTTGCCCCACAGGCACAAGGGCAAACTCACCTTCCCACTATGTCAAGCGTGCATGGAAGAAGAGATGACCAAACCCCTCTTGGAAAAATCGTGCCTCTGCAAACACACACCCCAGCAACGCATGCTGCGCGGAGAATGGTGCACCCCCGAAATCCAAAAAGCCGTGGAAGTGGGCTACACTCTGATCAAGATACATGAAGTCCATCACTTCCCTCCCGAGCAACGCCAAAAGGGACTCTTCGCAGATTACGTCAACACTTGGCTCAAGATCAAGCAAGAGTCCGCCGGATATCCATCTTGGGCCACCACCCCCGAAGACAAAGCCATGTACGTGCAGAGATACAAACAGAGAGAAGGCATCGATCTCGACCCCAATCTCATCGTCAAGAATCCTGGACGAAAAGCCACGGCCAAACTCATGCTCAACAGCTTCTGGGGCAAGTTCGGAGAAAATCTACACAAACCCATCACCGAAGTCGTTCACACGCC
The DNA here is from genome assembly GCA_964020085.1 of Micromussa lordhowensis. Lineage (NCBI taxonomy): Eukaryota > Metazoa > Cnidaria > Anthozoa > Scleractinia > Lobophylliidae > Micromussa > Micromussa lordhowensis. The sequence continues at coordinate 8,094 of CAXHUQ010000278.1, forward strand.
ACACGAACTCTTCGCCTTGGTCTCTGATCCGTTCAGCGTCATCCACCAAGTACGACTCTCCAACGACGACACGCTCGAAGTTGTCCACTCCAACCTCAAGGACAATCAACCCGACAACGGTCGCGTCAACATCTTCGTCGCCGCTTTCACCACCTGTTACGCACGACTCAAGCTCTACACCTACTTAGAACAACTGCAACAGCGTGTTCTCTACTTTGACACCGATTCTGTCATCTACACCGTCAGGCCAGGTCAACCAGACATTGCTCTAGGAGACTACCTAGGGGACATGACCAACGAACTCGACGGTGACGACTTCATCACCGAATTCACGTCAGCAGGTCCCAAAAATTACGGCTACAAAACCCTCAACGGCAAAGTCTGCTGCAAAGTCAGAGGATTCACCCTCAATGTCCGTGGAGCCCAACAACTCAACTACAACGTCATGCGCCAAAACCTCCTCGACGAGATCCAACAACCTCTCGATGAACGACGCAATGTCAACGTCGTCAACCCCAATTTCTTCTGGAGAAACCCAGCCACCAAACATCTACGGGTCATCACACGCACCAAACGCTACGGACTCGTCTTCGACAAACGCGTCGTAGACCCGAACACTTTCAAATCGTATCCCTACGGATACACCAAGGACACTTAAATCTTGTACAGTTTTTTGTCTTCCATTAAAAAAAATCAGTCAAGACAACTTCCTGTGTATGTGTTACTGCGCCACCGTTGCTAAGGTAAACAAAAAACCGTTGCTATGGGCCGCCATCTTGGATTGCGCAACGCATAAATTTGCATAATTTATTCCCCACAAACCCTCTTATTCCTACCTCATTAAGGGTTGTGACGTCACAAAATGCTGCGCTCTGATTGGTTACCGCCCCTATGAGCGTCCTTCACTACTAATGCACGTTTATGTAATTTTTAGTTTTCACCGCATACTTCACTGAATCAGTCATAATAAACCGACAATCAGGGACAAGAAGTTGTGTGGTTGATCACGTCGAACTCCGGATTGATACTTTTCGAAGAAGGACTCGGTTCGGGAACGCGACAGCTGGTTTTGACCGCAAAAAATCATCAAGAATAGATAAGAATTATTCCATGAGCCCGAGTTGGATATGAAGTGATAAAAGAACCAACGAGCGCGTAGCGCGAGTTGGTTATAATCACTTCATATCCAACAAGGGCGAATGGAATAATTGTTTTAGTAAATCCTCAAACCGGGTTTTGCAGTCGATTTTTATTTCGGCCATTATAGAGGGCTGAAGTTGAAAACTTCGTGCGTAAAATTTTTAAACTTGGCGCACTATTTTCCATACATGTATGACGTAAAACTCCGACTATTGGCTCATAGTCGGAGTTTTTTAGCCAATCAAAACGCTAAAAATGCAATAGTCGGAGCTGAGAATTTACTAATCTGGAGTCTACCCTAGCGCCTAGGCTTCAGCGAAAATAAGGTATACCAAATATGGAAACAGACAGCTGGCGGCCATGTTCCTTGAGATCGGAATCCGGGTTTTGGCCTATTTCAAGGCCGGAATTCGGGATTTTGAAAAGAGGGACGAGATTTGGGAAAAATTAGGGAATGCCAGAGACTGAAATATGCATGTCATCTTAGCTCATCTTGTCGACGTCGGAAATAGCCGAATGAGCTAGCCGACATCCACGTTTCCACGCACCCTATCACCCTATATCTGCTCTGTGACTCCTATGGTGATCTGTGGTCTACTTTCGTGAACCTTGGCCATATCGAGAATCCAATTTCACAATGTCTTTGTGACCTTTGACCCCTTGACCGTGATATTTCAAGTTGATACAAGCCTCTTGTGTCTTGTTCGTTTCGTAATCTTGTGGCTCGTTACATGGGGCGTGTTTAAAACACGAAATGGCGAAATGACGGAATGGCGCGTAACAATGCCTTTGTGTGGGATACGGTTAACCCATACAATTATTGAGAGCTAACCACCTTCAAGTCAGTGATATTTAGGCTAACCGAAGCCCTATTTAGGCTAACCGAAGCGCCATTTAGGCTAACCGAAGCGCTATTTAGGCTAGCTGGAGTGACATTTCGTCATTTCGCCATTTCGTGTTTTAAACACGCCCCGTTACATGGTGTCAGAAGTGAGTATTGTCTAACAAAATGCCAGATGAAACCCCTGGAACGCCCTGCACAAGCGCTGGCGCGGGACGATCATCTCTCAGCTCAAACCGCCCGGCAATTTGGATTTCGGAAATCCCAGGGAGCTCCCTCATGCCTGGAAAAGATGGAAAGAAGAAATTGCTCTGTACATGGACTTGGCAGTGGAAGGGAGAGATGAAAAGACGAATGTAAAACTCTTTCTTTATATTATTGGCAACCAGGGACGAGAGATATATGACACACTGCCATTCTCCCGCGGCCCAACCGAACGTCCGCTCAAGGATGTGATCGATGCCTTTGAAGCACACTGCAAGAAGAAGGAGAGCCGCTAGAAAAATTCATAGTTGACCTGAAGATCTTAGCCTCAACCTGTAATTTTAGCACCCTGCGGGAGTCGCTGGTCCGTGACCGAATTATCTGTGGAATTCGCGACTCAAAGCTTAGAGAGGATCTTTTGAAAGTTGCCGACTTAGATCTTGATAAGTGTATCAATGCCTGTCGAGCCTCCGAATTATCGAACGAAAGGAACAGAGCAATCGAGGCAACGTCAGAAACAGTCCATCATCTAACTAGCGGAAACAAAAGAGAAGAGAAAAAAGACAAAAGAGATCAGGGCGGCAGAGATGACAAAGATGCGAACCGGAAATTGATCCCAAAATGTAAATTCTGTGGACGACAACATCGGCGAGGAAATTGCCCAGCATATGGTGTAGAATGCAAGACGCCTGGGAAAGTCATTGCAAGAAGCTATACTCCTAGGTCATATGTCATCCAGACTCCATGTAGCGTGATGCGTAGAAACCGCAGACACCTGCGAAGAGTGACAAGTCCCAATAGAGTCGGTGTCTGACATTTGCAGACTGCAGACCACAGACTGTAGACTTTTTAAGTAAATACTGCATTCCCGTTTCCATTACTGATAGCTAACCGTAAACAGGCTAACCGGAGTGCTATTCAGGCTAACCTGACTGATATTCAGGCTAACCAGATTGCTGTTTAGACCTAAATGTAGTCTGCAGTCTGCAGTCTGCAAATGTCAGGCACCCCAATAGAGTTGAGATACCTGATGAGCCAGGCATATGGTATTTCGTGGACTGGACTGGACTGGACTAGTAAAACGCGGATTAGTAAAACGCAGACTAGTAAAACGCGGACTAGTAAAACGCGGACTGGTAAAACGCGGACTGGTAAAACGCGGACTGGTACGACAATAATTGTCTTTATTTCAACGATTATCTGTATTCTTATATAAGCATATATCACATACATGTCTCTATACTTATAGCATGCATACGTACATACTTTTTACTCCAGGAGTTGTCACCTTAAATACGCTATTGTTTTCTGAGAAAGGGTCAACAATTTCAACAGCTTTATTCAGCAGCTGCAATTATCGATTGGAATGATCATCTCTCTTCCGAAGAATGATTCTTAACAATAGAGAAACAGAAACATCTGTAACAAAAAGTCAACAGGAACATTATTATCATATGGTGTCACGATATCATGGATCACAGTCAGACTATGATTTCCGTCACACAAGGTGTCACGTGCGGGGCTTTAACCTTTCAATACACTTTATACATTCTGAGAAAGCAACAATTGCATTTTAGCAATGATTTCAACAGCTTTCTTTTCCAGCCATAATAATCATTTCTCATCCGAAAAACTTCAATATTCAAATTATTCTTAAGAAGAGAATCAGAAACATCTAATATAAAAAGTCAACAGGAACATGCTATAAGTATAGACATGTATGTGATATATGCTTATATAAGAATACAGATAATCGTTGAAATAAAGACAATTATTGTCGTACCAGTCTGCGTTTTACCAGTCCGCATTTTACCAGTCCGCGTTTTACTAGTCCGTGTTTTACTAGTCCACGTTTTACCAGTCTGCGTTTTACCAGTCCGCGTTTTACCGTTGTTGTTTTATGTACCTTAGTGTAACGTTAATATGAGAACTTCGATTGTGGAGCGAAGTGACTTTTGGTTGGGGCGAAATGACCGTAGGGGTAGTCCGTGGGCGAAATGACCATAGGGTAGTCCGTGGACCAGTCTGTAGTGGGGGTCCATGGGGGTTCGGATTACCCTCCTAGAGATCTCAAACAATATATGCACTCACAAAACAGAGGAATTGTAATTGGAACTTCAAGTGCATATGAACTGGAAAATTGGTGCTTATTTCAAAGGCTTTTCAAAATACAGACGAATGGCATTTTCCTTTTTGGAATACCTTTGTTTGTTTTATAGATA
>CAXHUQ010000278.1:17500-30791 GCA_964020085.1 Micromussa lordhowensis
TGAAAGCTTACATACCTGACCATCAAGTAATCAGCTTACCTTCCATGGGAGAGATGTTGACTGAGGTGGTAAACACTGTTGTTCTGTAGTAATTGGGAATGACCCTTTTACTTGTACTTGGCTGTCAGAATACTGAAAGCAGTGCGTCTGTCGATTTTTTGAGCCAGATATAACCAAGATTGTGTCACTACATTCAGGGATTACATTGCAAGCCACACTAATGAACTGAACTGGATCTTCATTATGATGTCTCCACTTAAGGACTGGGTGATGAAGAAATCGATCATCTAAAATCAGGAGTGACTGATCTGTAGCTAATATATAGTGATGGGTATTTTGAGGGTGACGCTGAATAGCAGATATACATTCAAAGGAGTCAACTTCACTTGACGGAATAGAGAAGAATAATCTTTGGAATATTTTTTTAACCTGCAAGATAACAGTGAATGGCATTGTGGTGAGAGGCATTTAGGGTTGTGTAAAATAAGGCATGTGAACTTTGACTGACATTTTCAGCAAGTAGTTTCCCATAGATTTTAGTAATGCAAATGAGAGTTGGTGTGTGCAAAGGGCTTTGTGTTGAGTTGAACAGAACAAAATAAGTCTTAAACATTGAAAATCTACCAAGTTTCAAGTCAGTATTCTTTCACAATAAAGTTATCATCAACTACAGATAGTGACTAAAACAACAAAACCTTGGGTTGACTATTAAAATAGTCTGTGAGATTCAAATTCAATTTGGAGACATGCATGGTGATCTGAAGGTCAATGTACTGGCTCTGGAAGAAGTAATAAATTTCCAATTCAAATCAATAAAATCTTAAGAACTTGTACCGCCATTATTAAGTTTATGAATGTTTCTGTTTAAGTAATGTTTATGTAGAATCCGCCGTACGGAAAAAGATGGCAATGCGCATGGAAGTTTAGGTAAATCTACCAAATCGGCTTAAGGTAATGCAAACAAACATGGCCGCAGATCGAGAGGGTCAGCGCATAGCGTTAAACGAAAATGATATTTAAGGGGCTAAATTTATAAAAACAGATCAACCTTTTAACTAAAATGGAAGCTTTTAGATGGTTGAAGTGTAGGAGTTGTCGTCAGTTAAGTGACCTGACCTTGAAAGAGCTGAAAAACAAGTACGGTAAGTTTTCAAGTCACTTTGCAACATTGTTTCACTGTTGTAGCTCCGATGACTAATTGGCCACTAAGTTTACTTGAATTTGACAAGGTTCTTCTTGTTTGTGGCCATAAAGAATTCAGCTATACATCAAATATGGCTGTGACAAGACGTTACTTATGGACCCAGAGGGTAAAGTGTCCAAACAGAGAAGACATGAGGTCCAAAGTAACTTCGAGAAACTGGCGCAAAGTTTACTTGATGGCGAGGGAATCCCCGCGGACAACTGGACGACCTCTTTACAAGACCAACAACAACAGGCACGTCACAGAGGGGTATGCATTCTCAAAAACCCAAAAAAATTGAGACACCGGGAAAACCAATAAGACTTACATTGTAACTTGCTGCCTGATCATGACAGGTTTTTTTAGAGGGACACACCAGGCCAGCCATGAAGCAAGCCAAAAGTATTTCCACAGGGAAAGGAATTTATCCTTGTTCCCTTTTACTCAGCAAGGAGACTGGAAAAACTATTGCCACTAAGGATAAGTCTTGTCCTGCTATAAAACATGGTTTTTGTAAACACATCGTGGCTCTGGCTTACAAGCTCGTCAAAGCTAAAATGTTTGGGGCCTCAGAACTGCCGAAGCCAATCAGCTGCAAGGATGTATGCCAGCAGAGGGGGCTGCCGATGATAAAAGCTCAACAAGACCCAGAAAAAGAAGCAATGAAACAGAATCCTTTACATGAAATTGTATTTGAGAAGCACATCCTCACTCGAGATTATTTGGGGGGTAGAAAACGCAAACTACCCTCAGGAATAAATTGCAACTACAACTCAAGAACCAAGGGTGAACCGGCAGTAGACCAAAAGCGTGTTGATACACTGCGTGAAGAGAAGGGAAAATTTCATTTCCTAACCAAAAGAGGTTTAGGGGAAGGGAGATTTTGTATATGATCAGCTTACAACTCCATCCCCTCAGCTTAATTAATGAACTTTATTTCCTTTGTAAAGACATCTCTGAAGTACTGTACATGTATTTTCTCTGTGCCTTTTTAAATAAAAACCCCAACATTTAATTAATTGAGATCCCAGGAGAATTATTCGAGGTCTGGAATTCATTTGACTATGGTCTTACACAATTGAATTTCATCAATTTAAGCAGAAACATTGATTAATAACATTGTGTCCATTGTTTGGCTTTGTTTGGTGAAAACTTTTGTTAAATTTTGCCTTAAATACAGTATAATTTATTTAAAATCGGTGACAAATGAAGCTGATTTAAAAAAATAATAATGAAAGTACCCTCGTTCAATAAATGCTGGCTCACAAATAAATGCCAGGTTAAAATGAACACTGGGTCTACAAGGACAGTTAGCTTGAAATAAATGCTCGCAGCACCTAATCAAGAAAATGCTATATAGAATATATAAAATGCATTGATGCCTTTGCATATTAACCATGTGTGAATTATTGCTTACTGAGAAAGCTTTATCTAAATCTGAATTATTATATCTAGAATTAAGTCTCATTTCATCCATTAATCCCCCATCATCTCTAATGAGAGGAGGTAAAAAAGCAGTAAGCCAGCAACATACTTTCCACAATTTAGATAGTAGGAGCGAATAGCGAAGAGGGATATTTCCTCGCAAGATTCTCAACACCTTAACTCATCTGATCCCTCTTTCCACATGGACTCTCATGAGAGTTGTTCCGATTTTGAATATCCTCTTCCACAGAAAACTGTTTCTTTCCTTCTAACTTTGCTGGTGTTTCTACTCTGAACCCCCAGTTATCCAGGATGTGCTGCACAATGAAGCCTTTGTCAGCAAGACACCTGTCTCCTTGTTGTGCTGAATCACTTGGGATGGCTTCTCAATGTATAGTTCAGTACAATCAATAATTAAATAGATGCCTTCATAATCAGGTTTAAAGCATTTAGGTAAAATTCTCTTTATGGTCTCCCATTCTGTAGTAAAGCTAAGTTGCCCAAGACAATCAGACATGCGATCAATCCAGGTTGCAAACATTTCTGACACCTCCTGCTGAGCGATATTAAAACGATCAGGCAAATCTTTCTCCAGTAATGCCAGATGCAATCTTACCATTGTCAAAAACAACTCATCAATGTCACATACTGTAGCTTTCGAGGCCTTCCTCGGAATACAATAAAAGACGGGTGTTTAGAAACATTTGAATATTCATTGTAGTAATTTAGTGAGAAGCTCAGTTTGGGTTTTAGGAAATTATACAAAGAAATAAAGGTCTGGTAATCAAGGAGTCCAGTATAAAATCTCATGTCCGAGTCGGAAGCCATAAATTGACAAACTCCAAACCTCTCTACTACTCTTTGTTCTTCTAACTTTCTTATACCGGTATGTTCCTGAAGCCGATCAATTTCCTGCTGACATTCACATTCCTTTCTAACGACATCTTCTGACATTAATGCAGCAGGTATTTGCAGAGATTGTATTTTATCTCTCACTTCAATCACTTTCGGTACATGCACACTCACCATACTATTTCTATGATCTTCATCCGATGTTTTTTCCACCAAAGGTGGGAAATGTCTATTGGCCACACAACTTTACCAGTTTTCAAGTCTCTTCAAGGGAAAATGGGCGCGATATTGTTGGATCCGTAAAGGTGTCCACCATGAAGATGCGCGCTACATACGCGATGACTTGCATCCCACTTGTAATCTTTTGTTCTTAAACTGATCGTGGATAACCATTTTCTTTCAATTTTATTATCCTTTGGGAAGCTGTGGAATTATTTTGAGAGTCATGTGCACCCATTTTTATGACCACAGCCCCCCACGACGCACTAAAAGGGCATTGTTTCCATGCAAAAACTAATTTACACAAGGCTGTGCTCTAACGGCACCCGGTCGCCTCAGGCGAGCAACATTTGGTTCCGGGTGACTTACAAAAAAAAATACCAGTTGCCCAGCCGGGCACCCAGCTCTCTTGTTTGCCGCTAAGCACTGCAGTAAAGTGGGCGACTGATTGTAATATATTTTTGATTGACTGAGTGTTAGCAGAAAAATATCTTTTCGCACAGCACGCTTTATATTTTTCAAGTTCGTTTGTTCTGCATAAATTAACATGAAACATGATCTTCCCTTCGTACTGGACTTCACATACACACCGCACAGATAATGCAAACATTTGCATTGAAAATCTCCATTTTTTTCTGAAGATTATTTTATTCTGAAATGTTTAAGTGTTTCAATAGTTATAGATGGTTTAGCCCGTAATAATTTATATAAAACCAATTCTACATATATGCAAATTTTCGCTATTCGGCTAAGTCTGAAGATAAACATGTCTTGAGTAAAAAACATTTTAATAGTGGTGACTTGTTGGCAATTTTATTTTATCTATATTTGGTACCGTAAGCACTTAACTTGAAACAATTTCAAGACTTGTTATGTTTATCTTTAATGAAACTTTTACGTGATTCCAAATTTAGCGAGTAGCAGTTTATAAATTTATTTTAATGAAATCACAAGTGTGGCCGCTAAAAATAGCAACTCACTCTACCATGTGTGGGAAAGTTTGGTTAAACTTAAAGCACAAGAAAAATATTTAAGGTAATTCCTTAGTATTGCATTGCGCATCCCTCCTGCGCACAATTTTCACATCATTAGCGCGCGCACATGAGCGTGTGCGCGTACAAAACCTAAGAGATTTCCCTCAAACTAAGCTCGATAGCGAAATAAATGCTCCTTTTCTATTAAACGACCTTGGTGACCCCCTGATTTTTGTTTTTGGTACTTGCTAAGAACAGTCTAATAAATAGCATATTTGAAGAAGGAAAAAAGTTTGATAGTAGAACATGATTCTTTTTTTTGCAAAATAGTTCCATACTGAGTGTATTTTGACCAAGGCAAGGACTTCAAGCTAACCACGGAACTGCCTGAAATAGTGTAATATTCCTGCAACCAGGCAATCAAAAACGGCTTAAATGAAGCAATACTACTTACAGTATATGAATAAAAGAAGCTTTACTTTCAAGATAAAATTCTGTGTCTTTCATATAATCTCAATTACTCAAAAGTAAGTTACCACCTCTCGTCTCTCGTCTCGCGAGACGAAAGTCTCGTCTCGCGAGACGAGACTCTCGTCTCGCGAGAACCAGTGAAGCGTATATTTTGGAATAAATTACAAGCAATTGGCTTGCGAGTAAACGATTAATTTCTCGCGACGCATTTGTTGTAAGTGTGCTTCGTGAAGTTCCCGCTAATACGGCGTGAAGAGGTCTTGAATTACAGCTTGTCTCGCTATATTCAACATTATCATTACAAACGAAGAACTTTAATGGAATTGGAGTTATGAAAAAAAGAAGTTACGTTTCTGAACGCAATAGAACGTTGCGTCGCACCGGTCGGTGAAATGTTGTATTCATGGCTAATTTTAGGCTTTTAGCGTGTTGAATTTCCATGTTACCAACGTGCAAGCGAACTGAAACGAAACTTTCTTTGCAAGATCGGTACTATCGCCAGAATCGAAGAAACTGATCCGTCATGGAAAGCGCTTGGTAAAGTTTCAATCTTTTTCCGATTACTCAGTTATTCGTCGGCGCATCGAATTTGCATTTCGTGCCTCTGCGAATCCACTGAACCGGAATTCATTGTTCTCATTACTAATGAAAAAACTTAAACTCGAACTTAACAGTTGTCATTACAAACGAAACGTTTTGAATGTAAGTACTTACAATCGAAACATCAATCAGTGATAAAATTTAGTTTGCGAGTTTGATTACATAACAAATCGAAAACGTGACTAACTACATGGTTTCATAACAAACGCACGTGATCGGGAAGATCGTTCTGAACGCAAGGAAAGGAATCTTTTCGGTGACCAGAAAATCTGTAAGAAGTATTCCTCGCCAAGCTAGGCCATAGGTGGCAAGTGGAGTGGGGCTCTTCATATAAAGGATTAGCCGAGAAATATAGTTCGAAAACTGAGCAATTCAACGGGAAATGGTAAATATTAATAAAACGTTGCTCCAGTTTTGCAATACATGTTTATTACTATTACAATCCTGTATACTAACTACTACAACTAAGTGTAATACTTATTATTATTGTTGATATACTACTACTAGTTATACTAAAAATCCTATGCAGGCACACTATTAACTGTTTCATGTCTTTCAAGGAAAAACCGGCTACAAAATTTCCGTGTAACAGTATATTCGAAAAGCATTGGACAATGACGGGTAACGAATTTTTCCTTGGAGAAAACATGTAGTTCAAACCAAATAAAATACTACAATTCCTAAAACTTAATTTCTAATTAACGACCTTTTCATGAACCCTACATTTCCCAAAAATTATTGTTGCCTATTACCCTTTCCCTTTGCCCTACGTAAAAACTCGTCTATCGCGACAATGCACTTGCGCCATTGCGCATCTTCCTGTGCTTGTCCGCAAGGATACAACTTAAACACATATTTTCTTACTATACCCAGTTTCCCTTTATCTAATAACATTTTTCCCCTTGTCCCTGAACAATTTCGGCCTTCCAGTTCCCCAGGTTGAAAAATAGTTTCAACAACGTTCTTGGCAAAATTCCCCACGCTAGAGCTCCCACTTTTGATTTGAACTGCCTCCTGCAAAAAGCCATCCCCTTCCTCCCCAAATTGTTCCATGTTCCCACTATCCCCTACTAAATTAGAACTACCAGAAGCAATTGCATCATCCCTTAAGTCCCTAACTGCATCATCCCTACTGTCCTTAGCCATACCATCCCCAAAGTCCCCGAAGGCGCCATCCCCAAAGTCCCCAACTGCGCCATCCCCAAAGTCCCCAACTGCACTATCCCCAAAATCCCCAGAATCCCCAAAATCCCCCAAATCCCCAAAGTCCCCAACTGCACCGTCCCCAACTGCACCATCCCCAAAGTCCCCAACTGCGCCATCTCCAAAGTCCCCAACTGCACCATCCCCAAAGTCCCCAACTGCGCCATCTCCAAAGTCCCCAACTGCACTATCCCTTAAGTCCCCAGTCGAAATCGTAGTCAGTAACCTTCCCGAACATGGTTTTGGCGAAACCCTAACCCTTTCCTTGACGCAACGACACCCGCAACATTTTCTTTCCCTGCTTTCCCTCATAAAATTTGTGACTAATTCCCTGAATTCCCGGGTTTCCCTCATAAATTTGGCCATTAACTTTAAAGTCGCTTCTTGATTGTCTAGTAGACGGTTAAGTTTTTGTTCATGTGAGAACTCCCGCAGGTCCTCGTCCATAAGCTCCCCTAGAAGCGATTGCGCTGGGAGGTTTGGAACTGCTGGCAGCCATGATGTTGGAGGACTTGGAGGAGGAGGAGGAGGAGGAGAAGTAGGAGGAGGAGGAGTAGACGTACATCCAGGACGGAACTCTTCGTCATCCTAAGAAAAACACACATGATAAAATTAATCGAATTACAGAGTGTAATAATGAAACGATCTGTCAGAAATATTCACCGAATTCCGTTTGAAATCCTCATTCAAACCTATTGAAAGTATTTGATGTTTCTTTGGAATTGTCAAGCGATCCTAAACATTATTTCGGTTTTACATAAGACGAATTTACCGTGCTTTTGTGTACTATCACATCGCTCAGTATCTGTGATATCAAACTGCCGGTCACGGTCTGGTCTCACTTAGGCTAAATGCCCAGCAGTCAGAAATATTCACCGAATTCCGACTGAAATCCTCATTCGAACCTATTGATAGTACTTGATGTTATATTTTCAACAGTTTTAAATGAGGCGTTCAGTCCGAATTTGTTAACTGAATGTCGGAATGCGGTAATTATTTCTGACTGCCGTGCATTTAGCCTAAGTGAGACCGTGACCGGCAGTCTGATGTCACAGATACTGAGCGATGTGATAGTATACACAAGCAGTCGGTAAATTCGTCTTCAGTAAAACCGAAATAATTTTAAGGATTCCTTGACGTTTCTTAAGAAATATAAAATAGTTTCAATAGGTTTAAATGAGGCTTTCAGTCCGAATTCGTTAACTGAATGTTTCGCACTATCCGGTTTGGGCCGAATTGTGCTAAGTGTCGAGAGAGTCATTTTATAGTATGCCCACGTTCGGATATTTCGTCAACTAAAAAACCAAAATAATTTTGAGAGTCGCTTGACATTGCTAAAGAAACATTTAATACTATCAACTAATCAAGAAACTTGAAGGAAGCTTTCAGTGAAAATTCGGTGAAATTTTCATGCTGCCGGGCATTTAGTCTGTTTAAGACCATGCCTGGCTGCCGGGCATATAGACTCAGCGTAAAAAAGTGCAGGATTCAATAGGCTATGCGTATTTTTCAGTAAAGTGACTGTATAGTTACCTGCTCAATTTCTTCCTGATCGGAAATGACTTGGGGGGACGCCGGGTCAATGGCAATTAATACGCGGCATTCGTCCTTTTTAGTTGCGTGTGGTTTCTTGTTTGTCTTACTTTTGTCCTAGAAACCAAAAAGAGCGAAACTTTGAGGTTAAAATAACGCTACATGTAAGTCACTTAGGGCGCTTAAGCACGCGCGTTTTTGAGACGCGGACGGCAACCAGAAGTTGTGAAGTGAGCTATTTTCACTTTAACTTGCCCTCGCCAACCACATTAACATCGCTAAGTATCTTTTGATACTTAGAGGTGGTAAATGGTAAATAGAAAGTGAGCCCAATGTTTTAAAATATTTGCTTGAGCCAGGTTTTTTGAAGGACACTTCGCCACCAATAGACTTCACCTTAATCTTCCGCAATTTTAACTATTCCAACTTTTTTTCACTTAACCTAAACAGGTATTTTTGTGAATCATTTCAATCAGTCAAAAATGTTGTTGTTTGTTAAGGGACGGTCAATCAAACTGGAGGTGAGATAACGCTTAACAATAGTTCTTAATTAAAGGCGGGCCGCCTTCTCTACAAAGCAGTTGTTCAACGAATTCGAATGCGTCAGTACAGCTTTAGTCAATAATAAGAAAATTGTTACCTGCTTCTTCTTGCCTTCTTTTGCCTTCGCCTTCTTAGCAACCTCGGCGGTCTTTTTCTCCTAAAACCAAGTAAAACGCGACTTCTTTGTTAACAAATTGAGAAACCCGCTACGTGAATTACGAAAGGGTTCGAGTAATCACTAAGAACTTTGACTTTTGTTTTTTTTTTCTGTTTAAAACACTTAATTTGATGTGTTAAAGAAGGTAACGAAATGCTTACTGAATACTAGTATCAAGCATGCAACATGGTTTTGTTGTTGTTTTCTTTTTTTAAATCGCTCAATTTAATTTGGGGTGATAAATAAGATAGCAAAATACATGTACAGACTGACTAATAGAATCACAAGCACGCAACATTTTTTTTCCATTTCAAAACGCTCAATTTGATGTGAGAAAGAATTATTAGGTAGCAAAGTACAGACTATTAAAGTAAGCCGATTTACACGGTATGACTTTGCTTGTCGCTTGCGTGAAACTTACGACAGGTCGCGAAAAACATCTACTATTTGTTTACCGTTTGTTTACCGTTTGTTAGAACTTTCGCTCCGAAAATCCCGGTGCAAACTTTTCCAAATTCTAAAGTCGTACCGTGTAAATTGGCCTTTACTGGTCAGAATTGAAACAGCGATTGATCTGAGAACGTAGCGTGCATGACTTGTGGAACACGTAACAATAATATACCATGAGCACGCGCTCATTTCAAACATCGTTAATCAAGTTACACTGGAGTGCGCTAAAGTAGCTATTCCTTCGTGTCAGAAATTACGATACATGTACGAACGCAAATGCTAGACTCTCGATTGACTTTGACGCATTTAAAACTGCACAAAACAACAGGCAGGCATCCCTTTTTAAACTAAGTATCCAGCACACGCTAGATTTGTAATTGACTGTGACATAACAGAGATCTCTACTTACGGAACGAGGTTTTTTCTTGAGCGGTTCTGCGCTTGAATTTAAATTATCCTTAGACCAGGCGAGATCCATCTCGTTCAACTCCTTGGAATTATCTGCAGTGAAAGATAAGCAGAAGGTAAGGATCAGATAAATAGACACGGGTACATAATGTAATTAAGCGTCAGCAAACTCTAAACAAAGTGGACGTAACATCTACTTACCACTTAGCGCAAGAATTGTGGCTGGAACTCTGGCGCCCTCCCAGTTTACGGTAACAAGGTTACCTACAGCAACTCGATCCTTCTCGACAACGAGTCTGGTCGGGGCAATGCCCGTTTTCTCTTCAGCAACGAAATGATAGAGAGCCATTGACGGGATTTGAGTGTTTCGGCACAACTGTCTTAAAGTCATTTTGAGCTATTGAAGTTTGATTGTAGCTAGTCTAGCAAGTTGGTAAGACTGACTGTGGGCTACTGGTAAGGATACACAGTTTATATAGCCTAAGCTTAAGCCTCTATTGTTTAAAACGGATCGAAAATCCTTGTCATCTATTGGTCGTTTTAAATGCTAATTTTTTTTTCAGGTCTCAAGGGAATATAACTAATAGACGTAACTGCTCACTTATTGGTTACAACTTATCTTTTGTTCTAAGTCAGTTTTAAGACCTTTGTTACAACTCTTAAGCATACATGTAGCTTAGTTGTGCTCTAAGATCAAATCATTATCATGGGTCGTTTGACACACGAGCAAAAAGCAAAAATTGTGCGCCTTCGAGAGCGGAATATGAACATAAGTGAAATAGTTAGAACTTTAGCAGACGATGATTGTAAAATCAGTCGCCTCAGTGTAAGACGTTTCTTAAGACGTTTTCAGGAGAGACAGTCATTCGAAAATGCCCCGCTGCCCGGCCGTCCTGCTGAAGATGTAACCCCACAGCTGATGACTTTCGTCGACAACCAGATGGAGCTGAACGATGAGCTGACAGCCCCCAACCTCCAGAAGAAGATCTACGAAGAGTTTGGAGTGAACTTTTCCGAAAGCAAAGTCAAGCGGCTTCGGAAAAAACTTGGCTGGGTGCAGACTGGCACGAAATATTGTCAGCTTATAAGAGAGCCAAACAGGGTAAAACGCCTGGAGTTCTGCATGCAGTGCGAGGAAGACGGTGAAACGTTTGACAACGTAATCTTCACGGACGAATGCTCCGTACACATGGAGAAACACGCTAAACTGAGTTTCAGGCGAAAGTGGGAACAGCCAAAGTTCAAGGGCCGTGCGAAACATCCCTACAAAGTTCATGTTTGGGCTGGGATTTCCAAGCGCGGTGCAACGAGGGTCCTGGTGTTTACCGGAAACATGGACGCCAAGTTTTACGTCGAAGAAATTCTCGGCAGAACCCTGCTTCCCTTCATCCGAGCGACATTTCCTGACGGCCACAGATTCCAACAGGACAATGATCCAAAACACACCAGCAGGCTGGCGAAAGAATACATGGAATCAAGTGGGATTCACTGGTGGAAGACGCCTCCTGAGAGCCCTGATCTCAATCCCATTGAGATGCTATGGCATGAGCTCAAACATTTTCTGCGAACAGTAGTAAAGCCCACAAATAAAGAGCAGCTACTCGAAGGAATAACGAGGTTCTGGAGGGAGAGGGTGACGGCGGAAAAGTGTACGACATACATCAATCACTTGAAGAAGGTTGTCCCGATGGTGATCAAGCGCGAAGGCCGTGCCTCAGGGCATTGAAAACAAAACGGTTCTTTTTGAGAACCACAACGGCTCCTTTAGGAGCCACCACATCAATAAAAGTCATGATCAATGCAATCCAATCTCTTCCCTTCGAAAACCCCGTAAACTACTTTAAAGTAGGCATACTACACGTTGGTCTGTTGATTTCAAATTCACACAATCGTTGAATGTGCTTAGCAAGAAAGTTTAAGTTAGTGGAGTAAATTTGCTTCCTATAAGTTTTCCATGTGTTAGCAGACGTTTAAGAAGTTTGAGGTTATTTAAACTCAAAACGGAAGGATAAACAATGTAAACAGAAAAACTCGCCAAACAGTGGCAAATTTAAATCAAAATTCTCGCTAACCCTGGGTTAGTTTAACCGGGCTTTGAACAACCTGACCCAGAAATTAATTGCTGTTGGTTACCTGAAAATTTGTCTGTCGACTATACAGTATGTTGCCCTATTTCTCAGACACCCCTGTTTCCGGACACTTCGACTTTACGATTCTGTATTTCGCTGTAAAAACGAAACTAATCGGAACGATACGTTTCGAAGACTCTTCTTAATGTGATTTTTATCTCGCGCCGAATTATATCCTTTTAAGCGGCCTGTTCTCGCAAAATGCGCGACAGATCTTTTTTTTCCTATAAGTGAAGCTAAAAGGTCTAGGTTTTTCAGCATATAAGAGTTTTCCGTTAGCAGTTTTGTATCTCTGAGCAAAACTACATGTACCAAAGAGTTTAAATGCGTTTTTGGATCTTTTTGGTGAGGTGTGCGTAATTCCCGGCGGACACCGAACGATAGCTACTGTAACAGCGCCGCCATGAACGAAGTGGCCGAGAAAAGTGTTGTGGAAGCTGCATTGTGGCTAAATTTCAGCTCGTTACTGCTCTTTTGAGGTAAGATATTACAGCTTTGGAAAAAGTATCCAGAAATAGGGCATGTAACTGTAGGCGGCAACAACCCAATTCAGTCCAGTCAATTGAAACTGTAGAAACAAATGATGCTTTGAAACATAATCTAGATTTGAAAGACCTTCCTAAACAAATGTTTACCCACAAAAAGAAGCTCATTGTAATCCATTAAAGGTTAGCTGCGTTACTGAACACGCTACGAAGCAGAGAGTCGATAACGCCCTTCGATCGTCGATTTCATCAACCTTGAAGAACTGTCTGTATGTATTCGCTTTCAAACATGAAAATTTTTAAATATTTTCATCACTGTTTTCTTCTAGGTCTACAAACCTTTCTAAATGACCGGTAAAAGTGAATTTAATAACTTCAATATCCACAACTTTCGCTTTATATATTGGCGAAAGAGGACGATGCGATCGATCGTACAAGTTTAAGCACTTTTCTTTAGACCCATGAACGATGTGAATTCTATTTAAAGAGAAATCTTTGCGGTAAATTCTTGGATAGATCTTTGAGCCAAGTAGATTTGAAAAGTTTGAGAGTCAAATCTCAAATGAACGTGATAAGCAAACAGAGTTCGGCAGACGCTTTGATCGAGCACGCGAAATTTTCTGCGTGCTCTCAAGTTCGCATTACAATAGGTTATTAAA
>CAXHUQ010000280.1:0-7500 GCA_964020085.1 Micromussa lordhowensis
CCTCACGGGAAGATATGAACTCATCAAATTGACCTCGCTCCCAATGTGTGGCTTCATAGCTCAGTTGGTAGAGCATCGCACCGGTATCGCGGAGGTCACGGGTTCGAATCCCGTTGAAGCCCTGATTTTTTTTCAGGCTTCTTCTTTCCAGTTGCTTAAATTGGAAAATTCACTGCGAGGATCATTCTTCACTTTCATCTATGACCGCAGTTCAAATATATGAATTATTTCATATATACTTACATCATGTCACTCCTCACGGGAAGATATGAACTCATCAAATTGACCTCGCTCCCAATGTGTGGCTTCATAGCTCAGTTGGTAGAGCATCGCACCGGTATCGCGGAGGTCACGGGTTCGAATCCCGTTGAAGCCCTGATTTTTTTTTTCAGGCTTCTTCTTTCCAGTTGCTTAAATTGGAAAATTCACTGCGAGGATCATTCTTCACTTTCATCTATGACCGCAGTTCAAATATATGAATTATTTCATATATACTTACATCATGTCACTCCTCACGGGAAGATATGAACTCATCAAATTGACCTCGCTCCCAATGTGTGGCTTCATAGCTCAGTTGGTAGAGCATCGCACCGGTATCGCGGAGGTCACGGGTTCGAATCCCGTTGAAGCCCTGATTTTTTTCAGGCTTCTTCTTTCCAGTTGCTTAAATTGGAAAATTCACTGCGAGGATCATTCTTCACTTTCATCTATGACCGCAGTTCAAATATATGAATTATTTCATATATACTTACATCATGTCACTCCTCACGGGAAGATATGAACTCATCAAATTGACCTCGCTCCCAATGTGTGGCTTCATAGCTCAGTTGGTAGAGCATCGCACCGGTATCGCGGAGGTCACGGGTTCGAATCCCGTTGAAGCCCTGATTTTTTTCAGGCTTCTTCTTTCCAGTTGCTTAAATTGGAAAATTCACTGCGAGGATCATTCTTCACTTTCATCTATGACCGCAGTTCAAATATATGAATTATTTCATATATACTTACATCATGTCACTCCTCACGGGAAGATATGAACTCATCAAATTGACCTCGCTCCCAATGTGTGGCTTCATAGCTCAGTTGGTAGAGCATCGCACCGGTATCGCGGAGGTCACGGGTTCGAATCCCGTTGAAGCCCTGATTTTTTTCAGGCTTCTTCTTTCCAGTTGCTTAAATTGGAAAATTCACTGCGAGGATCATTCTTCACTTTCATCTATGACCGCAGTTCAAATATATGAATTATTTCATATATACTTACATCATGTCACTCCTCACGGGAAGATATGAACTCATCAAATTGACCTCGCTCCCAATGTGTGGCTTCATAGCTCAGTTGGTAGAGCATCGCACCGGTATCGCGGAGGTCACGGGTTCGAATCCCGTTGAAGCCCTGATTTTTTTCAGGCTTCTTCTTTCCAGTTGCTTAAATTGGAAAATTCACTGCGAGGATCATTCTTCACTTTCATCTATGACCGCAGTTCAAATATATGAATTATTTCATATATACTTACATCAAAGTTATTAATTATGAAGCACCTATTAGTATGGGTGGAAGACAAATAAAAGGATTAAATGAGGGAGTTGAAAACAGTGATGCTGTTAATGTGAAACAACTAAATGAAACAGAAGATAATGTTGTAAAATATGTTGATAGTGAAATTGTAAAAGTAAATAGTGAAATAGCAAAAGAAAATCCTACTATTAATGAAAATAAAAATTTTCTAGAATCAATAGTAAAATATATATTAAGTAATAATTCAAAGTTTACTTTAATAAAAGATTTGTATTTTTCTGATAATGTTGAAGGTAGAACAGCAAATACATATGCGTTTGTGCCTTCTAGTGATAATGGGGGTAATTTTACTTTTTATTATGTATTTCAACATAGCACAACTACAAATAGTGAAATGACTATACATTTTAATTATAGGATAAGAAGCCGTGACTTTATTCATGTTGATAAAAGCAGAGTCATAATTTCACGTAATCCTTTTACAGATGAATCATCTCTTAAATCATTTAATATTCCAAATAATTCTTTAGGAAAGCAAGTCCTATTTTGGATTTGGGTGAAAGGCACTGATATTAACATAATTTTTAGTGGAATTAGTGCACCAATTATTGTTAATAATTTTAGTGACACAAACGGACTAATAAGAATAAATGTGGATGATAATCCTTTCACTAAAAAGAGAGGATTGGTAACAAAGAATGTTTGGGACAATAATAGTACAGCATTTGAAAATGTGAAAGAATTTGAGAAGAGTGAAGGAACTATTATATAAATAAATATATATATATGGGGTTTACTAATGGACAACATGACAAACCATCAACGACAGGAAAAGTAGAAAAGGTTAAAAAAGGAATAGGCTTAAAATTAACTCCAGACAACCATTTCCATTTACAAAACAAGAGATTAACTAACATTTCCGCTCCAATAAATGATCATGATGCAACCACTAAACGTTTCGTCGCTGATTTATTAAAGACAAAAGCAGCAACTACATACGTTAATAATCAACTAACTAAAAAAGCCAACTCATCAGCTTTAAAGGATTACGCTTTGATTACTGATTTAGGAACTTTAGCAATCGAATTCAATGATGCATTAAAAAGCAAAGTCGATTACAATGATTTAGAGACTAAGACGCAAAGTACAAATACCCCCATCCACACGTTCATCACCGTCTATGCAGAAGAGAATGGACCACTGATTAAAAGCAGTCTCCAATGGAGTTTTGGCAATGGATGTGAGCGAAATAAGCAATATGGTTGGCCTAGTCCTGTAGACGGTAAAATAGTTCGTGGCAGCATTTGTGTTTGCGCGGGCAATAGGCAAGCATCTGAAGTGATCATCGGCTTAGTACACAATGGTGCTGATAAAGATTTAAAAATTATCAAACCTGCGGATGAATGGTCAAAGATGACTATTTTCAGCGATCCGATTACGATACGAGCCGGAGACCGGATCAATTTTCGAAGCAAAACATCGAATTCATCTGTAACACACGCGATGGTAAACTTATTGATCGAAATTGATATGTAGTCACATGTTCTCTCACGTTGCAATCTCTTCACGCATGTGTAAATTCACGTTTTCTTTAGACTAGCCTCAGGGTCAATTTTTTTTTAAACCAATGGAAAACGAGATAAAAACATTTGCATACTAGACTTTTCACAAAAAGCTACAAAATTTTGAAAAATTCACACATTTGTTCAAAATTTTGAAAGATCACTAGATTGATTCAAGATGCCGTTAACACTCCAACAGTTGAATCAAAGGCTTGAACTATCGCTGGAAAAGATCACAGATTTTAGAGAAGAAGTGAAGTCAATTTTGGATGAAAACCCATCACTCAAAACAGTCTCGTTCAATCCAGTTCAATTCTTCCAACAGTTAACATCAGTTGAAGACCAATATCTTGCCCAGTTTGATGATAACGCTGAAGGTCTCGCAAAGATGTTTGATTTAGCATCAAAAGCTGCAAAAGAAGAAATGAAAAGAAGAATAAATCAGAAGAAGATTGATAAGCTTCACAAGAAGATGGCTCTGAAGTTTAAACTTAAGAGCAAAAATCAGACATCAAAGGCAAAGAAAAGAAACCGAAAGATAAAGAGTCTCGTATTGAATGAAAGTCAAGAATCTTCACAAGAAATCAGCGAACATTAGGTAACTCTTTTGGTTCACGAGGTATCTGATAAAATCAGAGACGGCGTCTTCATTAAATGCTTTGAAAATTAGCTTATTGAAACGATGGTATTCAACACGTTTCATAACACCTACGCAATTTAAAAATATAATTAAATAATATAATGGTGGCTAAAAAGAATATTTTCGATTGGAATCATATTTCAGACAAATTATCGACTGATGAAGTAGACGAACTAAAGTCTTATTATCTAAGCTATCATAGGAAATGTTGGGCTTTCAAAAGGGCTTACATCGGGGCTCGAATTTAAGAGTCTGAACGTCTTGCGCTCGCATTTAAAACACTTTGGAGTCTTGGTCGTGCAATCTAAAAGGTTAAAATGTCTCAGGCTCACAAAGAAAAACGCTTGTCTTGCCGTCTCGCGATCTCTTGCACTTACCATTTGCCACCCCTAGGTAAGGAATACATGGCAAAACGCAGTAACTCATAAATTGTTAGACAAAGTGTATCCCACTTCATTTCATAATAACGAACACTATACAATAAACTGTACCTCAAGGATGTTCACAGATACAAAACATGTTGAGTTGTCTTACAATGTACAGGAACTTGTTAGGACCTTAAAAGTATATTTGAGGACAGAGGATTTTACTCAATCCAATGCTAACGTATGCTCAAAAATCAGTTTGGTTGTTATCAACACTGTACAAAACTCAAGTCACTATAAAGCTACAGTTGTTATCTACATAACAGTGAAAAAAAGAAGTTAAAGTAAAAGTGTAAAAATTAAGCAAAAAAAAGTTATCTAAAAAGTTTAACAATTATTTGAAAGATCTCATGTTTCCTTTTCATCATCAGTTGTCTTCTTTATTTAATCTGGGGACTCTTCCAGGCAATGCACCATCTCACTGGCCTAAATTTTAAAATCTGTATCTCACTATGGGAATTTTGGTGAGAAAACTAATCTTTTGCTGCAACTTCATTTCGCAGTCTAACTTCTTTTGGACCACATTTTACACTCGTCAGTATTTACTCCATTCACAGCTTCCACTACTTCTATTTTAATCAAAGTACCAAGAATCCTCAGAGAATCTTCAAACCTTAATCACAGCGCCTGCATGCATGGAGTATGTTCTTTTCACCATAATGATTAAGTGCCCAGTAACTAAAAGTCCATCATGTAAATCCCTTTGAACCTAGTAACAAAACACTAACAGCCAAATCATTTGTCATAAAAATCAAAACCAAAGCTATCAAATACATGTATACGTAGCTTTCATATACTTCAGTCTTTCCTCCAGTATTAATTTTAGCCATTTACACAATCGCTTTATTAGTTCCAGCCTTATTCAGATAACCTACCACTCTGTGCGCTTCCGGAAAAATGTCCATACCTCAATCGTTATTTCAAGATTCAATCCATATTGATGCCAAGATAATGCTGTTGCATACGAACACAAGCCCTTTAAAATACCATCATCGGCTTTTTCCCAGCACTCAACTCAAAAACGGACAAATAATTGCCACGACAAAAGACTAAACTATAGAATACCGAACCATTTATTTGCATCCCACAAAAAGCGTTCTACAAAACGTAGGTTTACACAGGTGAGCTTATATGTAAAAAAAAGTGGAACGGTATTTTAAAAGGTGGCTCCCGTACACCTTTGAACACATCACACATTTTATATCAAAAATTTCTTTTAGTCCCCTACCTATGGCACTGCTGGGATGCAGGCAAAAATAACAGTCTTTCCAGTCCAATTCAGAGTCGGACTCCGAGGAGAACGTTCGGCAATTTCTTCCCAGGGGTTGTTCCAGATGGTTGAATTTCGTTCTTCCATGTTATTGGTCAATCTTATTGTTCTACGAACTACAAATCTCGTGCCATCACAAATACCTAAATGAACATGTTCTTCTGCGTTCACGTTCTGTATTCACCGAACTTCACAGCACTTACTTACACCCGCTTTCAATTCAGTGTTCCGTACATGGGCGACATCTTTCGACACGCCATCTCTCAAAAAGCGATGTAACCTGGCCTATGTCAAAGCCCATCTCCGGGCGCAACGAACTTCTTTAGAGGGTCCTTAAAAGGGGGAGCGTGGGGGGGGGGGGGTTGGGTCCTAATCCCATTTCCCAGCAAATTGTTTGTTTTTTTTCAAATCCGAGCTAAAATCCCACAATTCCAGCCTGTGTTGCTCAAATTGAAATTCCATTTCCATTTTTCTATTGTTTTGTTTCATGAATCCCAGTCCCAGTGCACAAAATCCCATTTCCCAGCCTCTGAAAGAGGCAAATCCCAGCTCTCACTCTACCCCTTCAGGACCCTCTCTTTACGGTCAAACACTGTCAAGCTAATAGATGTGAAGAATATCACAAGTTTACAAATGAAAACAGCAATATTACATGGTATCACAAGACGAAAATAAGCTTAGCGCCAAAACGCAGCTATACCTCGTGCGAGTCTAAGAAATGCCCCCTAAAGGGGAGACAAAGCTTTTCACCTCTTATTTAAAATTAGTCGCATCGAAACCGTGTTGGAGGCTCCTCGCACGGGTGGACCGGGTAGGGTGGGACTCTGCAGAGACTCTAGTCCCTGAGGGGAGTAGGGGGAGCAAAGAACAACGAACATTTTGCTTGAATTATTGTTTTTTTCTTTAGATAAACATGTTAAAATACACGTTTTAACTTGTATCCATATCAGATGAATATATCTGGCACTAAAAACTTGATTGAAACGTCAAGAATATTCGAAATTATCAGCCTTTAAGGCATGAATTTAAGTGAAACTTTAGGAAGTTTAAAGAAGAATTAAAAGGGAAAAAAGTTTAACAGCCCCGAAAGGGCACCCCAGGTTGGTGGACAACCAATTTTTAACTTCAAGAACAACACCAGATCTTCAAAATTTCCTATTTCAAGTCAAGCAGGGTAAGCCATTCAGCAGCGAGGCTGATGTCCAGAGGGGCCTGGTCTAAAAAGGGTTTACATCTTAAACGGTTGAGACTATTACCTTTATACAAGATATCAGGATAATTTAAAATGTAAGATGAAAATTAAGAAATACATGGTATAAATTTGATGACCCCCGCCTTAAGAAATGAAGAATGAATTTATTTGATATCAGAATGAAGCTAGGAGTATCAAGAAGTCATTCTGTGACAGATAAATTGACTGCTTGAATGTTTACATCTCTCGAATAACAAAAGCTCTAACCGTCCAATTCTACCAGAAGTCACTATTGACAGCCGATCGACAATACTCAAATAGTTTGATTTATGCCTTATATATATATTCATTGAGTTCTGATTTAAGCCTCTTGTGTTTTGTTGTTCGTAATCTTGCGGCTCGTTACATGGCACGTCGAGAGATTGCTTGTGGAATTAACAAATAGATTCCATGTTGCCGTGCGTCTGTTCAGTAATAGATCACAGATGACGTCAAAATGTGGTAAGAACAAAAAAGTGGCACTGATGTTCTTACCACATTTTGGCGTCTTCTGTGATCTATTACTGAATCAGACGCACGGCAACATGGAATCTATTTGTTTTATATAATAACGAAATGCCTTTTTTGTTTCTTAATATTTCAACATAAAGTGAAAGCCGGCCTTTTCCCCCGCCTTTGCACGAAAAAAGTCATTTGACGTGATCTATGAAAAGCTTGGAAGTTTCCTTGAAAATTACAGGAGTTGAAGAAATAGCCTCGGAAAACTTGTGGCTGCGGTAAACCTAGAGGCCACTTTATTCGAGTTTTGAATGAAAGGAGCGTAAATGACGGTGGAGATTTTTGTCTTCTGTAGTTGGTGATTCTCAAATCAGCTTGATATAGTGTCGGAGACACATTT
>CAXHUQ010000281.1:0-24799 GCA_964020085.1 Micromussa lordhowensis
CCTGGAATGCCAGGGACATGCCTCCAGCTTGAACCTGCTACCTCAAAGTGTTCTCCATCACCGGTCTGGGGCTACAGCAGCTGAACTGTAGGGTCTCCCAAAACATTCTGTCCCAATATATGTCTGGATTTATGAAAACCGTGCTCACCTCGGCACAACCACCCTGACAGTTTTCCAAGAAATTACAGGGTATTTTTAGACAGATCAGCCACAGGCAGCCTGGCAACACACACTCTACTCACCCAGCTTGCTTGTGACTGGCTGGCTGGCTTCCAGCCACTAAGCCCACAGGGCATGACTGACAAAGGCTGTCCTGCAAAGAAAATAAGCAGTTTTCCTAAGCAAAATGCCTCTCTCTGTGACTCACCCCACCCCCCAAAGGATAATTGCTGGGCCTTTCCCTTGGTACCAGCTGGTAGCCAGACACCTAAGCTTTCTACCACTACCCTCCATGACGGAGTCCCCCCTCACTTTCGGAGCACCGCAAGGGCCTGACTGCCGGCTATCGCCGGCAGGCAGGCGAAAAAGTTTTGGCCCAAAGTCGACACCGTTCTCAAAAATCCAGACATATATTGGCCTGGAATGCCAGGGACATGCCTCCAGCTTGAACCTGCTACCTCAAAGTGTTCTCCATCACCGGTCTGGGGCTACAGCAGCTGAACTGTAGGGTCTCCCAAAACATTCTGTCCCAATATATGTCTGGATTTATGAAAACCGTGCTCACCTCGGCACAACCACCCTGACAGTTTTCCAAGAAATTACAGGGTATTTTTAGACAGATCAGCCACAGGCAGCCTGGCAACACACACTCTACTCACCCAGCTTGCTTGTGACTGGCTGGCTGGCTTCCAGCCACTAAGCCCACAGGGCATGACTGACAAAGGCTGTCCTGCAAAGAAAATAAGCAGTTTTCCTAAGCAAAATGCCTCTCTCTGTGACTCACCCCACCCCCCAAAGGATAATTGCTGGGCCTTTCCCTTGGTACCAGCTGGTAGCCAGACACCTAAGCTTTCTACCACTACCCTCCATGACGGAGTCCCCCCTCACTTTCGGAGCACCGCAAGGGCCTGACTGCCGGCTATCGCCGGCAGGCAGGCGAAAAAGTTTTGGCCCAAAGTCGACACCGTTCTCAAAAATCCAGACATATATTGGCCTGGAATGCCAGGGACATGCCTCCAGCTTGAACCTGCTACCTCAAAGTGTTCTCCATCACCGGTCTGGGGCTACAGCAGCTGAACTGTAGGGTCTCCCAAAACATTCTGTCCCAATATATGTCTGGATTTATGAAAACCGTGCTCACCTCGGCACAACCACCCTGACAGTTTTCCAAGAAATTACAGGGTATTTTTAGACAGATCAGCCACAGGCAGCCTGGCAACACACACTCTACTCACCCAGCTTGCTTGTGACTGGCTGGCTGGCTTCCAGCCACTAAGCCCACAGGGCATGACTGACAAAGGCTGTCCTGCAAAGAAAATAAGCAGTTTTCCTAAGCAAAATGCCTCTCTCTGTGACTCACCCCACCCCCCAAAGGATAATTGCTGGGCCTTTCCCTTGGTACCAGCTGGTAGCCAGACACCTAAGCTTTCTACCACTACCCTCCATGACGGAGTCCCCCCTCACTTTCGGAGCACCGCAAGGGCCTGACTGCCGGCTATCGCCGGCAGGCAGGCGAAAAAGTTTTGGCCCAAAGTCGACACCGTTCTCAAAAATCCAGACATATATTGGCCTGGAATGCCAGGGACATGCCTCCAGCTTGAACCTGCTACCTCAAAGTGTTCTCCATCACCGGTCTGGGGCTACAGCAGCTGAACTGTAGGGTCTCCCAAAACATTCTGTCCCAATATATGTCTGGATTTATGAAAACCGTGCTCACCTCGGCACAACCACCCTGACAGTTTTCCAAGAAATTACAGGGTATTTTTAGACAGATCAGCCACAGGCAGCCTGGCAACACACACTCTACTCACCCAGCTTGCTTGTGACTGGCTGGCTGGCTTCCAGCCACTAAGCCCACAGGGCATGACTGACAAAGGCTGTCCTGCAAAGAAAATAAGCAGTTTTCCTAAGCAAAATGCCTCTCTCTGTGACTCACCCCACCCCCCAAAGGATAATTGCTGGGCCTTTCCCTTGGTACCAGCTGGTAGCCAGACACCTAAGCTTTCTACCACTACCCTCCATGACGGAGTCCCCCCTCACTTTCGGAGCACCGCAAGGGCCTGACTGCCGGCTATCGCCGGCAGGCAGGCGAAAAAGTTTTGGCCCAAAGTCGACACCGTTCTCAAAAATCCAGACATATATTGGCCTGGAATGCCAGGGACATGCCTCCAGCTTGAACCTGCTACCTCAAAGTGTTCTCCATCACCGGTCTGGGGCTACAGCAGCTGAACTGTAGGGTCTCCCAAAACATTCTGTCCCAATATATGTCTGGATTTATGAAAACCGTGCTCACCTCGGCACAACCACCCTGACAGTTTTCCAAGAAATTACAGGGTATTTTTAGACAGATCAGCCACAGGCAGCCTGGCAACACACACTCTACTCACCCAGCTTGCTTGTGACTGGCTGGCTGGCTTCCAGCCACTAAGCCCACAGGGCATGACTGACAAAGGCTGTCCTGCAAAGAAAATAAGCAGTTTTCCTAAGCAAAATGCCTCTCTCTGTGACTCACCCCACCCCCCAAAGGATAATTGCTGGGCCTTTCCCTTGGTACCAGCTGGTAGCCAGACACCTAAGCTTTCTACCACTACCCTCCATGACGGAGTCCCCCCTCACTTTCGGAGCACCGCAAGGGCCTGACTGCCGGCTATCGCCGGCAGGCAGGCGAAAAAGTTTTGGCCCAAAGTCGACACCGTTCTCAAAAATCCAGACATATATTGGCCTGGAATGCCAGGGACATGCCTCCAGCTTGAACCTGCTACCTCAAAGTGTTCTCCATCACCGGTCTGGGGCTACAGCAGCTGAACTGTAGGGTCTCCCAAAACATTCTGTCCCAATATATGTCTGGATTTATGAAAACCGTGCTCACCTCGGCACAACCACCCTGACAGTTTTCCAAGAAATTACAGGGTATTTTTAGACAGATCAGCCACAGGCAGCCTGGCAACACACACTCTACTCACCCAGCTTGCTTGTGACTGGCTGGCTGGCTTCCAGCCACTAAGCCCACAGGGCATGACTGACAAAGGCTGTCCTGCAAAGAAAATAAGCAGTTTTCCTAAGCAAAATGCCTCTCTCTGTGACTCACCCCACCCCCCAAAGGATAATTGCTGGGCCTTTCCCTTGGTACCAGCTGGTAGCCAGACACCTAAGCTTTCTACCACTACCCTCCATGACGGAGTCCCCCCTCACTTTCGGAGCACCGCAAGGGCCTGACTGCCGGCTATCGCCGGCAGGCAGGCGAAAAAGTTTTGGCCCAAAGTCGACACCGTTCTCAAAAATCCAGACATATATTGGCCTGGAATGCCAGGGACATGCCTCCAGCTTGAACCTGCTACCTCAAAGTGTTCTCCATCACCGGTCTGGGGCTACAGCAGCTGAACTGTAGGGTCTCCCAAAACATTCTGTCCCAATATATGTCTGGATTTATGAAAACCGTGCTCACCTCGGCACAACCACCCTGACAGTTTTCCAAGAAATTACAGGGTATTTTTAGACAGATCAGCCACAGGCAGCCTGGCAACACACACTCTACTCACCCAGCTTGCTTGTGACTGGCTGGCTGGCTTCCAGCCACTAAGCCCACAGGGCATGACTGACAAAGGCTGTCCTGCAAAGAAAATAAGCAGTTTTCCTAAGCAAAATGCCTCTCTCTGTGACTCACCCCACCCCCCAAAGGATAATTGCTGGGCCTTTCCCTTGGTACCAGCTGGTAGCCAGACACCTAAGCTTTCTACCACTACCCTCCATGACGGAGTCCCCCCTCACTTTCGGAGCACCGCAAGGGCCTGACTGCCGGCTATCGCCGGCAGGCAGGCGAAAAAGTTTTGGCCCAAAGTCGACACCGTTCTCAAAAATCCAGACATATATTGGCCTGGAATGCCAGGGACATGCCTCCAGCTTGAACCTGCTACCTCAAAGTGTTCTCCATCACCGGTCTGGGGCTACAGCAGCTGAACTGTAGGGTCTCCCAAAACATTCTGTCCCAATATATGTCTGGATTTATGAAAACCGTGCTCACCTCGGCACAACCACCCTGACAGTTTTCCAAGAAATTACAGGGTATTTTTAGACAGATCAGCCACAGGCAGCCTGGCAACACACACTCTACTCACCCAGCTTGCTTGTGACTGGCTGGCTGGCTTCCAGCCACTAAGCCCACAGGGCATGACTGACAAAGGCTGTCCTGCAAAGAAAATAAGCAGTTTTCCTAAGCAAAATGCCTCTCTCTGTGACTCACCCCACCCCCCAAAGGATAATTGCTGGGCCTTTCCCTTGGTACCAGCTGGTAGCCAGACACCTAAGCTTTCTACCACTACCCTCCATGACGGAGTCCCCCCTCACTTTCGGAGCACCGCAAGGGCCTGACTGCCGGCTATCGCCGGCAGGCAGGCGAAAAAGTTTTGGCCCAAAGTCGACACCGTTCTCAAAAATCCAGACATATATTGGCCTGGAATGCCAGGGACATGCCTCCAGCTTGAACCTGCTACCTCAAAGTGTTCTCCATCACCGGTCTGGGGCTACAGCAGCTGAACTGTAGGGTCTCCCAAAACATTCTGTCCCAATATATGTCTGGATTTATGAAAACCGTGCTCACCTCGGCACAACCACCCTGACAGTTTTCCAAGAAATTACAGGGTATTTTTAGACAGATCAGCCACAGGCAGCCTGGCAACACACACTCTACTCACCCAGCTTGCTTGTGACTGGCTGGCTGGCTTCCAGCCACTAAGCCCACAGGGCATGACTGACAAAGGCTGTCCTGCAAAGAAAATAAGCAGTTTTCCTAAGCAAAATGCCTCTCTCTGTGACTCACCCCACCCCCCAAAGGATAATTGCTGGGCCTTTCCCTTGGTACCAGCTGGTAGCCAGACACCTAAGCTTTCTACCACTACCCTCCATGACGGAGTCCCCCCTCACTTTCGGAGCACCGCAAGGGCCTGACTGCCGGCTATCGCCGGCAGGCAGGCGAAAAAGTTTTGGCCCAAAGTCGACACCGTTCTCAAAAATCCAGACATATATTGGCCTGGAATGCCAGGGACATGCCTCCAGCTTGAACCTGCTACCTCAAAGTGTTCTCCATCACCGGTCTGGGGCTACAGCAGCTGAACTGTAGGGTCTCCCAAAACATTCTGTCCCAATATATGTCTGGATTTATGAAAACCGTGCTCACCTCGGCACAACCACCCTGACAGTTTTCCAAGAAATTACAGGGTATTTTTAGACAGATCAGCCACAGGCAGCCTGGCAACACACACTCTACTCACCCAGCTTGCTTGTGACTGGCTGGCTGGCTTCCAGCCACTAAGCCCACAGGGCATGACTGACAAAGGCTGTCCTGCAAAGAAAATAAGCAGTTTTCCTAAGCAAAATGCCTCTCTCTGTGACTCACCCCACCCCCCAAAGGATAATTGCTGGGCCTTTCCCTTGGTACCAGCTGGTAGCCAGACACCTAAGCTTTCTACCACTACCCTCCATGACGGAGTCCCCCCTCACTTTCGGAGCACCGCAAGGGCCTGACTGCCGGCTATCGCCGGCAGGCAGGCGAAAAAGTTTTGGCCCAAAGTCGACACCGTTCTCAAAAATCCAGACATATATTGGCCTGGAATGC
This sequence comes from Micromussa lordhowensis, assembly GCA_964020085.1. NCBI lineage: Eukaryota > Metazoa > Cnidaria > Anthozoa > Scleractinia > Lobophylliidae > Micromussa > Micromussa lordhowensis. The sequence continues at coordinate 5,771 of CAXHUQ010000281.1, forward strand.
CAGGGACATGCCTCCAGCTTGAACCTGCTACCTCAAAGTGTTCTCCATCACCGGTCTGGGGCTACAGCAGCTGAACTGTAGGGTCTCCCAAAACATTCTGTCCCAATATATGTCTGGATTTATGAAAACCGTGCTCACCTCGGCACAACCACCCTGACAGTTTTCCAAGAAATTACAGGGTATTTTTAGACAGATCAGCCACAGGCAGCCTGGCAACACACACTCTACTCACCCAGCTTGCTTGTGACTGGCTGGCTGGCTTCCAGCCACTAAGCCCACAGGGCATGACTGACAAAGGCTGTCCTGCAAAGAAAATAAGCAGTTTTCCTAAGCAAAATGCCTCTCTCTGTGACTCACCCCACCCCCCAAAGGATAATTGCTGGGCCTTTCCCTTGGTACCAGCTGGTAGCCAGACACCTAAGCTTTCTACCACTACCCTCCATGACGGAGTCCCCCCTCACTTTCGGAGCACCGCAAGGGCCTGACTGCCGGCTATCGCCGGCAGGCAGGCGAAAAAGTTTTGGCCCAAAGTCGACACCGTTCTCAAAAATCCAGACATATATTGGCCTGGAATGCCAGGGACATGCCTCCAGCTTGAACCTGCTACCTCAAAGTGTTCTCCATCACCGGTCTGGGGCTACAGCAGCTGAACTGTAGGGTCTCCCAAAACATTCTGTCCCAATATATGTCTGGATTTATGAAAACCGTGCTCACCTCGGCACAACCACCCTGACAGTTTTCCAAGAAATTACAGGGTATTTTTAGACAGATCAGCCACAGGCAGCCTGGCAACACACACTCTACTCACCCAGCTTGCTTGTGACTGGCTGGCTGGCTTCCAGCCACTAAGCCCACAGGGCATGACTGACAAAGGCTGTCCTGCAAAGAAAATAAGCAGTTTTCCTAAGCAAAATGCCTCTCTCTGTGACTCACCCCACCCCCCAAAGGATAATTGCTGGGCCTTTCCCTTGGTACCAGCTGGTAGCCAGACACCTAAGCTTTCTACCACTACCCTCCATGACGGAGTCCCCCCTCACTTTCGGAGCACCGCAAGGGCCTGACTGCCGGCTATCGCCGGCAGGCAGGCGAAAAAGTTTTGGCCCAAAGTCGACACCGTTCTCAAAAATCCAGACATATATTGGCCTGGAATGCCAGGGACATGCCTCCAGCTTGAACCTGCTACCTCAAAGTGTTCTCCATCACCGGTCTGGGGCTACAGCAGCTGAACTGTAGGGTCTCCCAAAACATTCTGTCCCAATATATGTCTGGATTTATGAAAACCGTGCTCACCTCGGCACAACCACCCTGACAGTTTTCCAAGAAATTACAGGGTATTTTTAGACAGATCAGCCACAGGCAGCCTGGCAACACACACTCTACTCACCCAGCTTGCTTGTGACTGGCTGGCTGGCTTCCAGCCACTAAGCCCACAGGGCATGACTGACAAAGGCTGTCCTGCAAAGAAAATAAGCAGTTTTCCTAAGCAAAATGCCTCTCTCTGTGACTCACCCCACCCCCCAAAGGATAATTGCTGGGCCTTTCCCTTGGTACCAGCTGGTAGCCAGACACCTAAGCTTTCTACCACTACCCTCCATGACGGAGTCCCCCCTCACTTTCGGAGCACCGCAAGGGCCTGACTGCCGGCTATCGCCGGCAGGCAGGCGAAAAAGTTTTGGCCCAAAGTCGACACCGTTCTCAAAAATCCAGACATATATTGGCCTGGAATGCCAGGGACATGCCTCCAGCTTGAACCTGCTACCTCAAAGTGTTCTCCATCACCGGTCTGGGGCTACAGCAGCTGAACTGTAGGGTCTCCCAAAACATTCTGTCCCAATATATGTCTGGATTTATGAAAACCGTGCTCACCTCGGCACAACCACCCTGACAGTTTTCCAAGAAATTACAGGGTATTTTTAGACAGATCAGCCACAGGCAGCCTGGCAACACACACTCTACTCACCCAGCTTGCTTGTGACTGGCTGGCTGGCTTCCAGCCACTAAGCCCACAGGGCATGACTGACAAAGGCTGTCCTGCAAAGAAAATAAGCAGTTTTCCTAAGCAAAATGCCTCTCTCTGTGACTCACCCCACCCCCCAAAGGATAATTGCTGGGCCTTTCCCTTGGTACCAGCTGGTAGCCAGACACCTAAGCTTTCTACCACTACCCTCCATGACGGAGTCCCCCCTCACTTTCGGAGCACCGCAAGGGCCTGACTGCCGGCTATCGCCGGCAGGCAGGCGAAAAAGTTTTGGCCCAAAGTCGACACCGTTCTCAAAAATCCAGACATATATTATTTTTAATTTATTCATACATGAACTTTGTCTTTGATGATATTAATATTGAAAAATTTAAGAGCAAGTCTTTCCATGAAATTATTAACTATGCTTTATGTCATAAAAATTACAATAATCTTAAGACATAAATGTACAATGCCATACAAACATGCTTTAATTAATAGATAAAAATTCAATAGAACAGCTAACAGGATATCACAAAGAAGCTAACATAAAATTATTGCCTTCATAATACATATATATTATTAACCAAGCACAAGGGCCGTACTGGGAGAACATCGGCCCGAGGTCTTGACAGTATGGATCGAGTGCAGCGAGGTCCACACAAAAAAGACCAAGGGCCGATATTCTCCCAATACGGTCCAAAGCAAGCTTGGTTAATAAGAGATTTATTACACGACTCAAATTGTTTAGAAAAAAAACCCAAATGATAGACTGCAAAGACACCATAAACGTCAAGCGTCCAATTTTTATTTAGAGCAAACTGAACGTTTACTCACGTTTGACATTTTCAAAAAAAAAGAAAAACAACGTCGGAAGGAACAAAAATAACATTTTACGTGGAGTAAATACTTTTAGGGAAAAAAAAAGAAGTAAAACTATGAGAAAATCTTTGTGCGGGATCAATCGGGACAGTGTCCGGTCCAATACATAGAGAGTATTGGACCGGCAACGGAGCAATCTGATTGGCTGGCTTTAGTTATTGGCCGTCTGAACTAACCTAGTCGTGTAATAAGGTGCGTCTGATTGGTCAAAAACCCATGTTTGATCAGAGTATAAAACATAGAAAAATGTGTTTTATTGTTTTGTGTGTGTAAAATCTATATCATAAAGCAATATTTAGAAGCCTAAGCTGTGTATATATTATTAAACTGTGATAAAACACTCCAGACATTTGAGAACACTCGAGAAATATTGAAAACATGAGCTGCACAGACATGTATTTTCAACATTAATTCGCTCCTGTTCTCAAAATTGTCTGTCATGTTTATCACAGTGTAATGCATAGCTTAGCCTTCTTTATTTGTTAAGTAAAAGCTGCTTAAACTGATTAATAGTTGGCCAGTTTTCTAATAAATGAGGGATTAAACAGAGAAGAAAAAGATATATTTTCAACATCATTACTTTCATTAATATTCTTTATCACGCACTGTATTAATTCCATGATCTGGAATTTACATCCAAGTTTTATTAGCCAATAAAAAGCACCAAAGAAACATCTATAAGTACGTAATTTTAGAGTGTACTTTTTACCTAAAGAAATTTAAGCTTATAAACTTAGCTTGAAATTGCCCAATTACTTACATGGTCACTCAGTACAAACACTAACAGGAGATTGATAAAAAAAATTGTTTATTAATCAAGAGGATATAGATCTATCTATTTCTTTCTGGTCATAAACTTGTACGTAGCGAATAGAGGTTAAATAAGCTTGGTCAATATTTTGGTTCTGTCCTCGTGTACCGGTACACAAGAACCGATACAATAGACCCAACAATATGCAATAGCTAAACAAAGGCTTGTAAACAAAGGAGTACAATAGTTATTCCCTCTGTGTACCGGTACACCAGGACACAACCAATATTTTGCTAACTAGTATAGTGAGTTAAGAAAACTATGTGGTTTATTTAGGCGCTAGGCATTTCCATCATTATCTACATGGTTTAGTTTAACCATAAAATACCGCAAAAACATAAATGTAACTAGCCATAGAAATATCTTTTAATGTGATGTAATAAGGCAATGTGAAAATAAAGTATTGTTGTTGTTGATATACGAACACGCAAACTTACCGTTCAGTTCAAGTATTTCAGCAGAGCTAAAGCCAGAGTTTATAATCCACAACTAGTCATTCTATTCCGTGTAGCTTTATAGAATGGAATTATGGTCGTCCTTTGTGAAACCGTCAAAAAATATTATTTCATAGTGCGATTTAATTTGACCGCCATTTAAGCTCAGACCAGATGTTCTTCACAGTCCTGCGCGCGGTCCAGTTCCTGCGTCTGAGCTAAAAGTCACAGGACGCCAAACTCAAAAACAACATTCAAAATAGTTTACACTGCTTTTATGGCGATTACTATTCGCTTTAGATTCCAGTGTATAAGAGCACCATGTATTTAACTTCGGACTGTTCACAGCCCTTTATTTTTACGTAATAATTTTATTCGACCAGAAAACTTGACTGCGTAAAACCCTGGCCAAACGAAGTTGCAAGTAGACGCAAGTTCAAAACCTGGGTTTACATGCGACTCAGTAGTTGCAGGCCAACTACTGAAGTTTTCCAAGACGGCCAGACTACTCAGTCAATCTCAAACCGTAGTAAAACCAAACAAAGGCAAAGTAATTGCCTCATTACTTTCGACAGTCATTTTGACGGCTCTGATAAATCAGTTGTTGCGTCTTCGAGTATACATTCCCGGTAAACGAGGGCCTGAACTGAGGAAGCATTTATTTACTTTTCTTGGGTCGCTTTTGTGAATATTTAACCAAATTTATCCTCAAAACAGGACGGTGAAAATATTTCTTCTTAAGATACTCTTCATTTTTTGGAAAGAATTGACAACGCAATTTGCCGTAATTAATTCGTGGGTGGTCCAAGTGAGAGGTCCGTATCGCTATAAATGGACTGCTTACATTTTTTCTTCTCCAACGAGGAGTCATGTTCAGCTATTTAATTAAGAAGTTATTACATTTGCGTGTGAGGAAAGTATTTAATAGTTAATGTGGTGTACCACTTTGCAAAGCAGAAGCGAATAAACTGTTGAGTGCTGTGATTAGACGAAACAAAATATTCACAGCACGCCCCCAAAAGTAATTCAAGCCTCGTACAGTCAGTTGTACACAGTGTTTAACTATTATGCATTTCCTTACGAGTTCATTGGAGATTTATGTTTCAAAACATGGATTTGTTGCTAATTTTCAGAATATTTGTGATGAAAATAAGGAACGTGTTTGCGTGAGTTTAAACGTAGTTTAATGTGTGGGCGTGTGCTCTGACGGCTTATTCCAGACTGGTCTATTTCGAAATTTTTGACAGCGCTCTGGAGATCGAGAGCGCTCTCGTATATTCGGTCGGTCACGTCAGGCCATAAAATAAAAATGCCGGCTCTTTACGTTTCGGAAAGCTTGCCAAAACGGCATTCACAATATGACGACTTCCAGCAATTGCTCGATTCGAGCAGACGTTCTTCATAGCGACGAAAACAACATAAACAAACTTGTATACAAATTCGATTCCGCAAGGCCGTGGCAGTATTTTGTTCATGGTGATCCAATCGCGAGTTCAGTCGAGAAAGGAAGGAGGAAACTAGTCACCAACCACAAGTTCCAGAAGACTTATGTGCCAAAGGATAGGCGAACAACATTCAGACGAAAAAATGCGGCTTTCAGCGATATGAACAAGCTGCTTTTGACCTGTTGTCACAGTGGTTGCCTTTTGAGAAGAGGTGTATTCCAAACAAGAACTATCATACGAGCTCAGAGAAACACGGTTTATCAAAAGTCATACAATGAACAGAATTACCTCTTTTCCAAGCTCATGGAAATTAGAGTAACCGTAGGAGGAAAACGGAGGGCAACTTATACCATACCACCACTGGGAAAGGTTTGTCGGACTGCATTCAGAAAATGCTATGGGCTGTCAGCGAGCAAAATACAAGTGTTGCTGAAAAAGATTCATCCGGATAATCCTTCTGTAGAACCCGACCAGAGGGGCAAGAGAACGCCCAGAAAGTTTTTACCCCATGTGAAAAACGTGGTGATAGACTTTATTTGCTCATATGACGCTAGTGAATCACATTATCGGAAGTCACGGACCAATGCTAAGAAGTACTTCGACTCAAAAGTGTCCATGCGTCAAATGTGGTCTAAGTTCCTTAAGGAAAACCCAGATTTAAAGACAACCAGTTTAAGACGAAACAATAAGGGTCCAGTTTTAAGTTTTTCGTCATTTAGAAACATATTTAACAGCGAATTGAAGGAGGTGCTTAGTTTTAGAAAAGCCAGACAAGATACATGTCAAACGTGCGACAATATTTTCAATAAATTGAAGGAACAAATGAAGAAAACTGGACGGCACAGATCCGAAGATGAAATTTGTCGGCTGAGAAATCAACGCCAGTCTCACTTAAGAGAAAGCGAGGCTAGATTCGCTTCTTTGAAATATGATGTAACAATTCTTGCTACAAAAGTTCAACAGGGTCACCTGTCTTAATAAATATTAAATTGATAAGGGCTTCTTGTTTCTGCTTTTGATTTATTGTAGCGAGATCACTAGAGGCTGATGCATTCAACTTCAAACCCTGACCTTAAAATGTGTTAAATATAGATGAAATTTTTCTGACGGTTGCAGAGCCCTTAAAGAGAACGCTCATTCGACTAATACTCTTATCGGTATAACATATTGCAACGATATCTTTACAACCGAGAATATTAATGCAGACAAATTGTCGCTGCGTCTGTGCTTTGCTGTCATAAAAGCACTTTCGCTGTCATGCACGTACAAGAAGACTAAGGACAAAGTTTGAATTACGATGAAGCCCGCAATGCATGAGAAGATTAATTTAGCGATCCTGATGGGCCGTGAACGACAATCTCTCATTTACTTTGTCACCAAACATACTTCCGGTTTACAGAAATCGAATGCTCTCCTCTTTATATTTCCATATGCAAGCTCACAGCAATTTAGAGACAGCCGAAATTCCCATGTCACGTACTGTAATTTGTTTATTTTATCGGTAGTTGGATATTCCAAGAGTTCAAAGTAAACAAAACGACTTAAAAACGTCGAAGATAGACAATGAAGTCAAGAATTTAAAAATTAGAAATGATCCAATTGAGTTGCTTTTAGAAGGTGGCAATAGCAGAGAGCGTTCTCACGGGTTTTCCTAGGTATGTCTCCTGACGCGTCGTCTTTGAATTATCTTTGTATTAGTTTACTTGCAGGTAAATTTTTCCAATGTTTTATAGGTCCGGTAAGTTACTATTATCCTGAATGAACGCCTCAGATATCAATAAGTACACTCTGATTACTTAGTCCACTTTCGCCTAGGTTGCGCACCTTATCCCCCCCCCCCAAAAAAAAAACCCTTCGACTATCCAAAAAATTAAATCGTTTTGCCCGAGTAGCTTTCTAGCGCTTTCATCTGCTGTTTAGTTTTTATTTTGTAAATAATAATTATTGTCTTCTGGGCTGAAAAACACTCCTTGATAGATCAACGGGATGTATACATTTTACTGCTAGTATCACTAGAGAAAATTCATCGCTGTAGTTCAGTTGCTGTTTTATTTTCTTCACTAGTGAAATTTTTGATTAACGTTACTGATTGGCTGATAAGCCAGCACCATGCACACGATCGTCCGATTTTTATGGGTAAATCTCCGTACCTATAAATTAAATGCTTTAATCGTCAGTTCAAACACACCTGGCTGTATAGGCTGCAAAGATGCCGCCCAAATTTGCGAACGTCAGGAAAATTATGCTTAAGCACAAACGGGCAGCAAAATGTCCGTTCTTGCAAGAGTTCATTATTAAATGTGTTGCTTTGGCGGACGAGACAAGTTTTGTTTCTTCCGAAGAAATGTTTAAGGAATATTGCAGAGTAGTTTCATTGTGGACAGAAGAGGACAGTGTGCGCGGGCAAACCCAGTATCTCATGAAAAAGGGAAGTTTTTACAGGGTAAGTATTAAATTCGTGGATCCCAAATGTCTGCCGTTGCACCTACAAATTTAACTTAATTCCTATTAGGCTAAACCCGAAAAAAAGGTCGAGCTGTCATCAGTTTACCTTGGGTCTGCGCTGGTGTTAATTTAGGCGGCATTTAGCACCGCCCGGTTAAATCAAACTCGGTTATTTCAAGCATTCCGTTCTTTGGAACTGATTTTTGTCTTCTTTTAGCTGTAACGTACCAATCCTTTTTAATTCCAACAACAATAGTACAACTGAAAAATATATTAACATTAAAGCATATATCAAATCACCTTTGAAAAAAAAGTGGTAGGCATGTCTTTGATCATCGTTAACTTAATGGTTCTTGTCCTGCAAAGTAACTCAGCTTTAGCTAAGTGGAGTTGAAGAATTACCATTAAAGCCCATTTACACAAGCGATTTATGGTGGCCTTATCTTTGTAAAGCGTAAAGTTGTTACTATTTTCGATACGATTTGGTCTTCATTTCACCGTGATATCGCCTTGTTTATAAGTTGTGTGTACATGCTCTAATAATAATACTCTTTTAATTTGAACACTGCGATATCCCGCACAAAACGAGCAGATATTGCAGATGGTTAGCTATAACGCACACCCAAAATAATCCGTGAAAATGTGCACAGTTCAGGGCTCATTGTTTTCAAAATAATAATAAAAAATATTTTTAGACACCGACCTCATGTTTCACAACTTCTCCTATTTTGAACGTTGCTTACAACAAACAACAAAAACAACAAAACTTTATTAATTTTTCATTAATTTACAGCCATGAATTTTAGTGCAATAAATTGTCTTACACGTACCCTTTATGATTATAAAAATAATTTTAAAACTTAGCCCCTTCACTGCCAAGGGTCTCCCTTTGACGAGTAAAATCGTCTGGTGTTAGACGGAGTAAAATCTATTAAGTCGCCCTTGGCAGTGAAAGGGTTAATAAAAGATAGTTTCTTAAATAATCTAGGCCGGCTTCCGTACCATGTGACCGGATCCTGCAAAGGGCCTATTTCTTATGTCGTTAAGAATGACAGTAATCAAGAAAAAATGTATGCAGATTGAGCGAACCATTCTCAGCATTTAAACATTGTATCTTTTTACTTTGTGTTTATCAGCAATTTAAGAAAGCAGTTCTTGCTCATGGCCAGCAGAGGCTGTGGTCAATAGTATCAACAATACAAGCAGGAAACATTAGAGGGTATACGGGGATAGCCCTACAACGCCCAAAGAGAGAGCCAGATGTAGAATTTGGGGGGCGTATAATGGCTGAAAGAATTCAGCATTATATGTCCCTCAACCCCAAACCTGCTCCACCAATTGAGGTAAGCAGTTATACATATCATATTTATCTCATGCTATCTCTTTGGGAATTAATCGTTGGAATGCTGAACATTATGTTTGTTTCGCAAGCTTCACGATGTGCCGAGTGACCCAGTTAGAAAGGCGGGAAAGTGTGCCTTCGCCTCACGTGACATTACAAAGTGCGAGATCATATGCGAATATGAGGGAGAATTGCTTACTGTCGAGGAAGCCAAGGCGCGCGAGGAGAGCTATAGAGAGGAAGGAAAAGTCTGCGCCCTTATGGTTTTCGAGAGTGCAGGTCGCCAGATTGCGTGAGTGTTATTATAAGTGTGTACATAAGCGTGTTTTGATATTTGTTTTATAATTTGCTATGTATACCACATTGAAAATTCAGAGGCAAATTGGGAAAATAATGCAGTTTGGTTTAGATCATAAATGAAATGAAATTCTAGCATAAACAATTTAATCAGAGGCGGCTCCGTAGGACAAGCACAGGAGTGTTTTTTTAAATAAAAACAATAAGATATATGGTAGGTTACATCTAAATAGACAACTAACTAATGAAACCCAAGTGGCACTTGGAAACGCTGCCGCTTGGTACGTCGAACTAGTCACTTGCATATTTGCTTGCTTGCCTTTTGTGTTAAGGTTCGCCAAAAGAGCTACAAGTCTCGTAAACATAAAGTTTATAAAGCGACACTACTGCGCACTAAAAACGGGACTCGTGTGACATCTGTTGTTAGTTACGGATAGACGTATGTACATGTGCCTCAGCACTACGTTGCAGAAACCTGCTTCAAATTATGAAATATGTTTTTCTGTTCCTGGAAACACTGTGTAATATTCTCTCTTTTGTATTTTTATTTAGGATTGATCCATATAGAGGCAATATCAGTAGCGAATTACCCTGGGGTGCAACTCTTAACCACTCAAGGAATAATGCGAATGTTAGACCCTTCATCGCCAACAAAAACTCAAGAATGCCAAGGGTGTTTTTTGTAGCCCTGCACGACATCCCAGAAACAGTAGAGTTACTATGGGATTACAATGATAAAGAGTGGGCACTGTATTCAAATAGCCAGACCCTTCCCCAGTAACTTAGTAAAAACATGAAGTATTGTGTATTTGTGGAGAATAAAGGGAACATCTCCAGAAGAAAAAAATATAATAAAAGTTATTATCCTTCATCATCTGCAGAGTCTTCTTCGCAAGCTAATGAGGCATAAAACGCTTGTGCGCGTTCAGATAAATATTTTCGCGCTAACTTTAAACAATCTTTTTTCACTTGATTATTTACAGGCCTCTGTTCATGTCTCACAGGTACAAGTAAATCGGAATTCAAATCCGTCATTTGCTTTTTCTTGTAGAATGAGACCATTCTTGGCTTCTCTTTAGTGTCAATATTAAACCGTATAAGCACAGTCTCTGGATGGTGTGTAAGTTCCAATTTCCCCTCCAAATCCGCGACTTCTCCGTAGCCAAAATTTAGCCACGCCAACCTTCTGACCTCGAATTTCTCGTTATCTAGATCCTCACTCCTGGATATATATTGCCTCCTAAGCCAGGATTTATAGTCCTTGATCATGTCTAAAGTTGCCCAATGTACCTCGATATTTTTTAAAGGACTGTTCTTGAGCAGCATTGCCCATTCTTGTGGTAACTCAACCCTCTCAATTGTGTCGAAGAACTTTTGTATACAGCCAAATCGCCTGTCGCATATCGAGTACGAATGTCCTTCTAAGAGAAACTTGAGATCTATTCTCAGAAACTGTCCCTCTTTCACCAGGTAATCGAGGTAAAAAAACAAGAAGCATTCTTTAAATTGACCAGGAGAGTTATCACACCAGATTGTTAGCTGATCAAACCTGCCATATTTTGTTTCCATTTTGTAGAGTAGATTGTTTAACAAAGATATTACCTCGTTCGGTCCTGCTCCACCAATACTGTCATCGTAGAGGAAGCAGTGAATAGTTTCTTCATTTGCACAGTATATTCCGAGAAGATTGGTCCTTAATTTCCTCGAATAGTGGCTATCTTGTGCAGAGACCTTTGGACAGGGCAATGTCTTGTGATAATCAAGTTGTAGGACGAGTGCTTTTGGAAACATGTTTTTTTTAAGTTTTTAGAGTTTGGTCATGCATCTATTTATTCGCTCGACTACGTGAATTTTATTTTCAACGAAGAAAGTTCACGATTCCTCTCGGTAAACCCCTACTAAACAACTCTTAAAATTGCTTCACTAAGACACGTACTGATAAGATGTGATCACATCACATGCGTGACGTCTATGAGGACCAGACGGAGTGTTGACACTTGGAGGGTTCATGGGTCACGTTTATGTATTTCAATGATCTCTTTCTGGGACGTCGATTCATTTTGTTTACAATTATATGGTGCTAAGTAGAAACTTGGCCGGTAAGATAAACTCCTACTCTGCTAACCCGAAGAAAAAAAACTGTCTCCCCGGTTTTTTGAGCTCTAATCGATTCCCTCGGGTTTCCCCTATTATTTTTTAGGCAGTTAAAACCGCTTAATTCGAACACGGGTTTTCCAGTTTTCTCTTCCAATCTTTTTTTAGTCAATTTATTTCAACTCTAACAAAGACTACTTGCAATGTGAAAAAATCTTACAGCACAATACTACAATGATAGCTATAAAAAACACCCTACTTACAGTTACGTTACGTTACAACATTAGTATTTACAACATTAGCACTAACAATTAACCAAATTAAGTGTTCGTGTTCGCTTCAAGTCTCGTGAAATTTATAAAGCGATGCTACACATTAACAGGGCTCACTGAATAAGATGTACATACGTTAGGAGGCTGGTTATGTACGAATTGACGTATGTTTCAGTTTATGTGCTTCAGATCAGTCAGTATGTAAGCAAGTACAAGCAAGAAAGCAAGCGAAGTAAAAGTTTTATTTAGACCCGATATTTCATTCAGGACTTTACAATATTTAGTTAGTCTAATTACCTAGATGATAATAGAGGGGTAAGTTTCTAAAGAAACTGTGGTACTGGGTTGGTGGGCAGTATTTCAAGACAATTTGTGATTTATTAGGTAGGAAATTCGGTTTTATCAACTGCATGGGTTGATAATCTGACATAAGGCCACCGTAAAGAGATTCGTAAGCTAAAAAGATTCGAATCTCTTTACGGTGGTCAATTCACATTACCAATCCAATTAATAAAATCACTAATAACTACTACAATAAAAGAAATAAAAATTTGCATATGCATTACAAGGAAGTCGTGTATACAAGGACAATAAAACTCAGATATGTCCAGGATTGGATATTATAAGCATCACAAAGTGTCCTCATTAATAAAGTCACCTAAACACACACAATATTCAGTCGAATATGACGGAGTATGAAAATTCCAAATAACCTGGACAAATATGAAGTACTAATTAAACAATACTTGCATCAATCCTGGACATAATTATTAGTCTGGACATATTTAGTGATAAAACTTACATAAGACTACTATCAAGATCATAATTTTTCAACTTAAATTGAAATTCATAAGAGAGGGCAACTGTATATCCAAGAGCAGACTATTCGGTTTCCACGGCACAGTTCCGGAGTAGGATAGCCTTCTTTTGCAATAATTAGTGCAGGGCTGTGTGATGGCAAGCGAACTACTATTATACTAATGCAAATGTTGTAATCTGATTGACTGAGCTATTCCACACTATCAGCGTTCGGCATCATCAACTATGACCTCATAGAAATCTTATTGTTAATACCTTAAATGACTCTTAGAACAGCATCCGCACATGCACACCGAGCTCCAGAAGTCGATATAAGGTTGGACCAAGGAGTTGTCAATTAAAAGTAGAGTCTTCACTCCTTTAATTTGTGGCAAATTGTTTCAATTAATCTACAAGAAATGCTCTGTTTCTCGGTGTTATAAAGAGTAGTACGAAACACGGCCGTGTATATGCTACTTTATAAACCTTTAGAATTAATCCATGTAGAGGCAGTCTAAGGGGCCAATGACACATTAATTAATTCACCAAACAATGCAAATCTCAAAATCATGCTAACCATCAAACACCAAAGAAATCTAAGAGGTCCCACAATAAATTAAACTATTACAATACAACTAATTACACAGAAAAAGGGAAAGCATTGTATTAGAAACGAAAGATACCACAATTACTACATAAGTTTATGCGGGAAAATGTGCCTTTGTAACATACAAAACGTCTCAACCTAAATATCTTTCCTGTATCAAAAAAACAAAACTGACTACCAATAGTGTACAATAGCTTGTGACTGGCTGGCTGGCTTCCAGCCACTAAGCCCACAGGGCATGACTGACAAAGGCTGTCCTGCAAAGAAAATAAGCAGTTTTCCTAAGCAAAATGCCTCTCTCTGTGACTCACCCCACCCCCCAAAGGATAATTGCTGGGCCTTTCCCTTGGTACCAGCTGGTAGCCAGACACCTAAGCTTTCTACCACTACCCTCCATGACGGAGTCCCCCCTCACTTTCGGAGCACCGCAAGGGCCTGACTGCCGGCTATCGCCGGCAGGCAGGCGAAAAAGTTTTGGCCCAAAGTCGACACCGTTCTCAAAAATCCAGACATATATTGGCCTGGAATGCCAGGGACATGCCTCCAGCTTGAACCTGCTACCTCAAAGTGTTCTCCATCACCGGTCTGGGGCTACAGCAGCTGAACTGTAGGGTCTCCCAAAACATTCTGTCCCAATATATGTCTGGATTTATGAAAACCGTGCTCACCTCGGCACAACCACCCTGACAGTTTTCCAAGAAATTACAGGGTATTTTTAGACAGATCAGCCACAGGCAGCCTGGCAACACACACTCTACTCACCCAGCTTGCTTGTGACTGGCTGGCTGGCTTCCAGCCACTAAGCCCACAGGGCATGACTGACAAAGGCTGTCCTGCAAAGAAAATAAGCAGTTTTCCTAAGCAAAATGCCTCTCTCTGTGACTCACCCCACCCCCCAAAGGATAATTGCTGGGCCTTTCCCTTGGTACCAGCTGGTAGCCAGACACCTAAGCTTTCTACCACTACCCTCCATGACGGAGTCCCCCCTCACTTTCGGAGCACCGCAAGGGCCTGACTGCCGGCTATCGCCGGCAGGCAGGCGAAAAAGTTTTGGCCCAAAGTCGACACCGTTCTCAAAAATCCAGACATATATTGGCCTGGAATGCCAGGGACATGCCTCCAGCTTGAACCTGCTACCTCAAAGTGTTCTCCATCACCGGTCTGGGGCTACAGCAGCTGAACTGTAGGGTCTCCCAAAACATTCTGTCCCAATATATGTCTGGATTTATGAAAACCGTGCTCACCTCGGCACAACCACCCTGACAGTTTTCCAAGAAATTACAGGGTATTTTTAGACAGATCAGCCACAGGCAGCCTGGCAACACACACTCTACTCACCCAGCTTGCTTGTGACTGGCTGGCTGGCTTCCAGCCACTAAGCCCACAGGGCATGACTGACAAAGGCTGTCCTGCAAAGAAAATAAGCAGTTTTCCTAAGCAAAATGCCTCTCTCTGTGACTCACCCCACCCCCCAAAGGATAATTGCTGGGCCTTTCCCTTGGTACCAGCTGGTAGCCAGACACCTAAGCTTTCTACCACTACCCTCCATGACGGAGTCCCCCCTCACTTTCGGAGCACCGCAAGGGCCTGACTGCCGGCTATCGCCGGCAGGCAGGCGAAAAAGTTTTGGCCCAAAGTCGACACCGTTCTCAAAAATCCAGACATATATTGGCCTGGAATGCCAGGGACATGCCTCCAGCTTGAACCTGCTACCTCAAAGTGTTCTCCATCACCGGTCTGGGGCTACAGCAGCTGAACTGTAGGGTCTCCCAAAACATTCTGTCCCAATATATGTCTGGATTTATGAAAACCGTGCTCACCTCGGCACAACCACCCTGACAGTTTTCCAAGAAATTACAGGGTATTTTTAGACAGATCAGCCACAGGCAGCCTGGCAACACACACTCTACTCACCCAGCTTGCTTGTGACTGGCTGGCTGGCTTCCAGCCACTAAGCCCACAGGGCATGACTGACAAAGGCTGTCCTGCAAAGAAAATAAGCAGTTTTCCTAAGCAAAATGCCTCTCTCTGTGACTCACCCCACCCCCCAAAGGATAATTGCTGGGCCTTTCCCTTGGTACCAGCTGGTAGCCAGACACCTAAGCTTTCTACCACTACCCTCCATGACGGAGTCCCCCCTCACTTTCGGAGCACCGCAAGGGCCTGACTGCCGGCTATCGCCGGCAGGCAGGCGAAAAAGTTTTGGCCCAAAGTCGACACCGTTCTCAAAAATCCAGACATATATTGGCCTGGAATGCCAGGGACATGCCTCCAGCTTGAACCTGCTACCTCAAAGTGTTCTCCATCACCGGTCTGGGGCTACAGCAGCTGAACTGTAGGGTCTCCCAAAACATTCTGTCCCAATATATGTCTGGATTTATGAAAACCGTGCTCACCTCGGCACAACCACCCTGACAGTTTTCCAAGAAATTACAGGGTATTTTTAGACAGATCAGCCACAGGCAGCCTGGCAACACACACTCTACTCACCCAGCTTGCTTGTGACTGGCTGGCTGGCTTCCAGCCACTAAGCCCACAGGGCATGACTGACAAAGGCTGTCCTGCAAAGAAAATAAGCAGTTTTCCTAAGCAAAATGCCTCTCTCTGTGACTCACCCCACCCCCCAAAGGATAATTGCTGGGCCTTTCCCTTGGTACCAGCTGGTAGCCAGACACCTAAGCTTTCTACCACTACCCTCCATGACGGAGTCCCCCCTCACTTTCGGAGCACCGCAAGGGCCTGACTGCCGGCTATCGCCGGCAGGCAGGCGAAAAAGTTTTGGCCCAAAGTCGACACCGTTCTCAAAAATCCAGACATATATTGGCCTGGAATGCCAGGGACATGCCTCCAGCTTGAACCTGCTACCTCAAAGTGTTCTCCATCACCGGTCTGGGGCTACAGCAGCTGAACTGTAGGGTCTCCCAAAACATTCTGTCCCAATATATGTCTGGATTTATGAAAACCGTGCTCACCTCGGCACAACCACCCTGACAGTTTTCCAAGAAATTACAGGGTATTTTTAGACAGATCAGCCACAGGCAGCCTGGCAACACACACTCTACTCACCCAGCTTGCTTGTGACTGGCTGGCTGGCTTCCAGCCACTAAGCCCACAGGGCATGACTGACAAAGGCTGTCCTGCAAAGAAAATAAGCAGTTTTCCTAAGCAAAATGCCTCTCTCTGTGACTCACCCCACCCCCCAAAGGATAATTGCTGGGCCTTTCCCTTGGTACCAGCTGGTAGCCAGACACCTAAGCTTTCTACCACTACCCTCCATGACGGAGTCCCCCCTCACTTTCGGAGCACCGCAAGGGCCTGACTGCCGGCTATCGCCGGCAGCAGGCGAAAAAGTTTTGGCCCAAAGTCGACACCGTTCTCAAAAATCCAGACATATATTGGCCTGGAATGCCAGGGACATGCCTCCAGCTTGAACCTGCTACCTCAAAGTGTTCTCCATCACCGGTCTGGGGCTACAGCAGCTGAACTGTAGGGTCTCCCAAAACATTCTGTCCCAATATATGTCTGGATTTATGAAAACCGTGCTCACCTCGGCACAACCACCCTGACAGTTTTCCAAGAAATTACAGGGTATTTTTAGACAGATCAGCCACAGGCAGCCTGGCAACACACACTCTACTCACCCAGCTTGCTTGTGACTGGCTGGCTGGCTTCCAGCCACTAAGCCCACAGGGCATGACTGACAAAGGCTGTCCTGCAAAGAAAATAAGCAGTTTTCCTAAGCAAAATGCCTCTCTCTGTGACTCACCCCACCCCCCAAAGGATAATTGCTGGGCCTTTCCCTTGGTACCAGCTGGTAGCCAGACACCTAAGCTTTCTACCACTACCCTCCATGACGGAGTCCCCCCTCACTTTCGGAGCACCGCAAGGGCCTGACTGCCGGCTATCGCCGGCAGGCAGGCGAAAAAGTTTTGGCCCAAAGTCGACACCGTTCTCAAAAATCCAGACATATATTGGCCTGGAATGCCAGGGACATGCCTCCAGCTTGAACCTGCTACCTCAAAGTGTTCTCCATCACCGGTCTGGGCTACAGCAGCTGAACTGTAGGGTCTCCCAAAACATTCTGTCCCAATATATGTCTGGATTTATGAAAACCGTGCTCACCTCGGCACAACCACCCTGACAGTTTTCCAAGAAATTACAGGGTATTTTTAGACAGATCAGCCACAGGCAGCCTGGCAACACACACTCTACTCACCCAGCTTGCTTGTGACTGGCTGGCTGGCTTCCAGCCACTAAGCCCACAGGGCATGACTGACAAAGGCTGTCCTGCAAAGAAAATAAGCAGTTTTCCTAAGCAAAATGCCTCTCTCTGTGACTCACCCCACCCCCCAAAGGATAATTGCTGGGCCTTTCCCTTGGTACCAGCTGGTAGCCAGACACCTAAGCTTTCTACCACTACCCTCCATGACGGAGTCCCCCCTCACTTTCGGAGCACCGCAAGGGCCTGACTGCCGGCTATCGCCGGCAGGCAGGCGAAAAAGTTTTGGCCCAAAGTCGACACCGTTCTCAAAAATCCAGACATATATTGGCCTGGAATGCCAGGGACATGCCTCCAGCTTGAACCTGCTACCTCAAAGTGTTCTCCATCACCGGTCTGGGGCTACAGCAGCTGAACTGTAGGGTCTCCCAAAACATTCTGTCCCAATATATGTCTGGATTTATGAAAACCGTGCTCACCTCGGCACAACCACCCTGACAGTTTTCCAAGAAATTACAGGGTATTTTTAGACAGATCAGCCACAGGCAGCCTGGCAACACACACTCTACTCACCCAGCTTGCTTGTGACTGGCTGGCTGGCTTCCAGCCACTAAGCCCACAGGGCATGACTGACAAAGGCTGTCCTGCAAAGAAAATAAGCAGTTTTCCTAAGCAAAATGCCTCTCTCTGTGACTCACCCCACCCCCCAAAGGATAATTGCTGGGCCTTTCCCTTGGTACCAGCTGGTAGCCAGACACCTAAGCTTTCTACCACTACCCTCCATGACGGAGTCCCCCCTCACTTTCGGAGCACCGCAAGGGCCTGACTGCCGGCTATCGCCGGCAGGCAGGCGAAAAAGTTTTGGCCCAAAGTCGACACCGTTCTCAAAAATCCAGACATATATTGGCCTGGAATGCCAGGGACATGCCTCCAGCTTGAACCTGCTACCTCAAAGTGTTCTCCATCACCGGTCTGGGGCTACAGCAGCTGAACTGTAGGGTCTCCCAAAACATTCTGTCCCAATATATGTCTGGATTTATGAAAACCGTGCTCACCTCGGCACAACCACCCTGACAGTTTTCCAAGAAATTACAGGGTATTTTTAGACAGATCAGCCACAGGCAGCCTGGCAACACACACTCTACTCACCCCAGCTTGCTTGTGACTGGCTGGCTGGCTTCCAGCCACTAAGCCACAGGGCATGACTGACAAAGGCTGTCCTGCAAAGAAAATAAGCAGTTTTCCTAAGCAAAATGCCTCTCTCTGTGACTCACCCCACCCCCCAAAGGATAATTGCTGGGCCTTTCCCTTGGTACCAGCTGGTAGCCAGACACCTAAGCTTTCTACCACTACCCTCCATGACGGAGTCCCCCCTCACTTTCGGAGCACCGCAAGGGCCTGACTGCCGGCTATCGCCGGCAGGCAG
>CAXHUQ010000282.1:0-21088 GCA_964020085.1 Micromussa lordhowensis
ATACTGACATTCACCCCTGAATTTTGAAAGATTCATTCCTGTGGAATGAAGAATCGGGTAAATTCACCCGTCTAGACTGCCGAGAATGCTAATTTGAACTAAACCACCCCACAACTGAAAATGAAAATGAAACTCCGAGGCAATGTACCCCAACACAACCCAAAAAACATTCCTGCATCAAATTTGGCAGGGTGATTGGCCTTTATTACAAGTCCCCAACTTTTATTTTGAGGGTGAATGCGTGGTTTTTGGAGGTGACTTCAGGATTCTTGAAGATAAATCCCAGAAACTTGGCCACAGTTGCTCCAATAGCAGGGTTAGGGTTTAGATTTCTAGTAGAATCGGGGGTGAATTTGCCCTTTTAATCACACCTAATGGATTGACAGCAAGTTACTGCATTATAGCTTGAGACTACTTACCAGAAGCAAGATGTCGCCACTTTCTTTGCCAACCAATTGGGGACGGTGATTGTTCACAAAGTCGAGGAGTATTTTGCACAGCTCATGATCTGTCTATGGTCAGAAGAAAATGGTATGGATGAGTTTCCCTTTAAGTGCAACATCTTAGGAAGTATCGTGATATCATTAGAAAAATAATCACAGCATATGGGACTATGAAACAACTACTGGTTTATCCCAGAGAGAGAGAGAAAAAGAAACAAAAAACAACTGAATATTCGTACTAAATATCTGCTGCATTGTCTTACCTTCAGAGTAAGCTCCTGGCGGCCAAAGAACTTTGCAGTCTTATAGTTGTGGAAGTAAAGCGTGACCTCTTCTGATCCCTTCACCAAGAGGACATTCTTATCTTTGACCTGCGCAGGATGAAATTGTTGCCAGTTGGTTTGAATCTCTAGCGTGCGAACTTCGACGCCGCGGCCCGGCGGAATGAAAACATACATTGCCAAGATAACCAAGTCGCAGCATTCCCGGGCCTTATCTCTTTTGTTGACAGCCATCTCAAAGTAATCTCTCTGCACGCTGCACGCATTCACAATCTGTTCCCTGCAAAATGTTGCATAGTGATATTAGGCTGCAGTTATTCATACATGTAGGTTTCAGACATGGATACACAGAGGGTAGAGAGGACTACTCTATCCTCTTTTAAAATTAAATGACAAAGAAGTGAAACGTTTTTCAACAAAGTCTCAAGAGTTGGTTAATTTTCAATTCACTAAATTCTAATTACCCTCTGATGACAATCAGTAAGGTTTATACTGTTTACAATGTCAAAAATAGCTTTTAGTTAGAAACACGCACTTCCAAGTTTACAAAACATGTTTCGGATAATCAACATCCGTCGTCAGTTGCGAATACAGTTGCAGTGTCAAAAAATTACAACGAAAGTGTTAAATTGACATGGCCTCCTTAATTTTCAGTTGAAAGGACGCAGAGGTACTGTCAAGGATGGAAAAGGCATTCTCTCAGCACAAAGTTCTGCATGTTTTTGAGTCATAACTGTGCGAGTTCTTATGTGTGTTTCTACCTAAAAGTTATTTCATGTCTGTTGCCATTTGGCTTGGCCGTACGTTTTCGCAGGACAGGTGACACGTTAAAACTGCATGACAAGCTCTCCTGTCACCCAACACAAAGCAGTAAAATAATATTACTAGCGCTTACCAGTCAAGCCAACGGTTCAGAAGCGTCAGCTCTTCCTTAGTTTGAGGACGTTCGACATCGCCTTGACGCTGTAGAAGTGTTGCCTGTGTTCTTAGCTGCTTAATGACAGGGATGTCCTGGTAAACGGGTGCGCTCTCCCGGTGAAGGAATTTCGCAGGATACAGAAGCGAAGAGCAGTGGTTGGATATGGTGGCAGCTGACAAATTTCGTTGGTCCTGCAAAAGGAGAGAGAGAGAGAGAGAGAGAAAAAAAGCATTACACTGTTTATCAAGATTCAGGAAGTAGCCCTGAACAGTCAGTCGAAAACAATAACTAACAAGCTTTAATGGAAGAGGACGATTATGTTGGCACATCTTTTCTAATCGATAAATTTCAAAATAAATACTCAAAATAGCTTTGTCTAATTGCGATTTCTATTTCATCCATTTATTCATTTACCTACTTATTTACCTACTTATTTATTTATTTATTTATTTATTTGCTAGACGTGCATTTGTTTCATCTCTTTACTGGTATGTAACACTAACATTTGATTTACTCTTTAAACAGTCTTACTCGCTACCCGCCTAGATTAGCCTCAGCTATTTGCGGGTTAGCGTTGTTTTTGTAAAATTTTGTTGATTTAATAATAAACTTGAACTTGAACTTGAAACTTGAAAATAACTATCAAGTACAGCAAAGAAAAAGGCCACAGCAGCAAAGCCAAGGTCCAAGATTTGGATGAAAAATTACAGAGCTGTACCAAAAATTGCGAAAATGACCCGTCGAAAGAAAACCTTGAAGAACTGGAATGTTTACAAGCAACAAGTATTTCTTAAATTTAGAAAAATCAAATAAGAAAAAAAAGCTGTGTACGGAAAATTGTTACAGGTGACGGAACAATTACAGCTAATCCCATGTTGTGCAAATCGAAATTGTAACAATGCAATAAGATTGTTTGGATTATTTCCCTGAGTAACAATAGGTTCCGGGTCTAAGTCGATATCACCTGAAGTAAATAACTTTGCCCTTGAAGCACAATAGCTATGATTTCATTTCTTACACTTCATATTGAACAACATGTACAAGTTCATCATCAAAGACAACTGACACTTGAGCGGCCCTTTTATGTTTCGCAGTTCTTGTTTTGAAAACAAACACAATCAAGAGCAAAATACAACTTTCACCCTTTTGCACGAGTGATTCCAACTGGTTTACATATACACATATTTCTGGTTTTGAGATAAAATTTTTTCTAATGCTGATCACTGTCAGTGGTAAATAAGTTCAGAATTTTCTTCCACGGTAATCTCGATGGTAGAATTGGGCATTCCGCAAAGTTTGGAAAAGTCAATATCAATTGGTTTACCGTCGACATATTGATTTGTTTACATCTGAGCGAGTGACACATATTCTGCCCCCTAACAATTAGTCGTTTCTACGCTCCGCGTATCCACGACTAAAAAAAAATATTTTTGTTCAGTAAACATGCCTTAAACTGTTACAAGCTCAATTTTGTGGTCAAAAAAATGCAGGGCTCGACTCGTACACCGGGAAGTACGGTTTTAACAAGAATAACAATAGTTGTAAATATCACTTTTTAGAAGTGAAATTTTGACCTCACGTACTTGCAGGAAAACAAATTCTGCAGTCAATAAGATGAATTCACGCATCAGATACTGTAATCGATATACCCTGAAACACGACTGTGTCTGGCGTGCAAATTTCAGGCTGAAACGTTCGTTGAACTTTACAGTATGAACTGATTCCACAAATTTTTATAACGGAAACTGTGGTAGTTTCCGTTCAGAAAACACAATCTTTCTGAAGACTTTAGTCTCCTTTGAGCAGATGTTTACAAATGGATTTCAAAACTAGAAACATAAATGACACGTCACAACATGGCCGCTCAATTTCGGCCCAGTTCCCACGCAAACGTCAAAAAATTCATTACACGTCACCTTGAGAAAATCCAGATAAGATTCCAACAGAGACTGACGTAGGAAGACGTCGGGTTGCAGTATCACACCAGGGCGAGACCTCAAGAATCCAAGAAAGCCTAAGGGCATGAAAAGGGAAAATCAATTCGTTTGCACATCGTAAAATCGTTAAATTATTGAACAACACTGTGCGAGCGAAATAACTCAGACAATAAACTCACATAATATTCTTTCCTGGGTTTTCTGGTATGTCGATGTTGCCAAAGGTCTTGCTTGTCTTTCCAGCTGGACTGGACGAGTGAAGAAGGTTTTCAGTTCGCGCAGAAATGTCTGCATTTCCAGCGGCAATTGTCCAATGTCCAATGCATATGACTGTTTGCGAAGTTTGAATTCGGTCATGGGTACGACGCAGTTGCTTTCTTCTTCTGTTGATTCTTCTGGTTTTTCTTCTGTTGATTCTTCTGGATTTTCTGGTGATTCTTCTGGTTTTTCTGGTGATTCTTCTGCTGTCGTTTCTTCTGTGCACGTGGTTGCTCCTTCTTCGATCAGATCGTCGCAATCAACGTCTGTTTCTGTCTGCAACATGAAATTGCTCGTGCGTGGCCTCTTAGAAGGCGTTTGGAGCTGAATATCGGATTCATCTGAGCTCGACTCGTCTGAAGAAGTCAGCCGGTAGGAAACGATGGACTGCATGGCGCCGAGGGAAGAGGTGAAAAAGATCGAAGTTCACAGAGTTTTTCGTGGTCATTCGGTCAAAACAGAGATCCATTGACGAAATGGCTGACGGGAATTTTTTCATTCTCGTTCCCATATCCCTTTTTGAGGCCTCTAACCCAGGAGAGCTGGAAACTAGCAAAGGATCCAGCTCTTGTGGAGTGGGAAGAATTCAATTGTCAGCTCTCAGGCAATAATTCTAGCTTTTTTTTTGACCGAAACGTCGCTTTCTGTTATGTAAGGCGGGTATTTTAAGCTTTCGAGTGCAAATATTTTGAAGCCAATATTGTCCACTTTTCATGCATTTCTCACTTTACCAAACAAAGCTTTAAAGCGCGAAAAAGGTACCCTTTTTTCAGGTTGAAGCGATCTCTTTAAAAGCGCGGAAAAGGTACCTTATTCTGCGGTTAAAAATCTTTTTTTTTTCTTAAAAGGTACCTTTTTTAACTTTTCAACTAATCGACTCGCATTAACAAATAAGGTAACAATTTTGCATTTGTTCTATGAGAAATAAATGCAGAAAGTTTATTTTTCTGCTCTTTTCAATTAGCAGAGTTGATCTTTTTGTAAAAAAAGCAGAATTGCCGGAATCATTCTATGACTGACCGCTGCGTATTTTGTTAGTCCACAAGGGAAGTCATAGTGGACTCACAAAAAAAATTCTAATTAACTCTGGTTTCGTTCGATTTTTCTGAAATTTTAACACAATAAAGATGGATTGCTAAGAAACATATTTAGTCTTTGCCGATGTATAGTAGCTATTAACTCTAAAGAGATATATCGCTTCGAAGTCGGTGATTTGAAGTCGTTGGATTCGAACGAAGAGAATACTAAATACGCTAAAAAGGTGTTGAGTGAGGGCTATGGACTCAGTGAAAGGTTCCAGCAATTCTACTTTTCTAGAAAAAGATCAACTCTTCCACTTGAAAAGAGCAGAAAATTTAACTTTCCGCATTAATTTTTAGCGATCTCTTTAAAAGCGCGGAAAAGGTACCTTATTCTGCGGTTAAAAACGTTCCTGGATGAAAAGCGGACAATATTGACGCTAAAATATTTTCATCCGAAAGCTTAAAATGCCCGCTTTTTTTTTCTTACCTTCGTACAGGTGACTAACAAGAAAACGTACAACAGAAGGTCCTAATACTGAAATGTTGAACAGCGATATTTAAACAAGTGCTCAGTTATAAGGTAAAGTTTCGCACTTGTGAAATGATGGTACACGTTCTGTCTGTGTGTCCTGTCCTTTGGATTGTTACTAGAAATCGCTCTGAATTCTTCTAAAGTATATAACTATGCGTTATATGACCGGTTTACAAAATTCAATTGGTAATTGTATCATAGAAAAAACGCGCTTCGAATAGTCATGTTTTGCTTATCATGGAATACGTCTAAGTGTCCTACTTTGAAACACGCGAGTAACTTTCCTTGTGAAATATTTAACTTAAGCACTTCATATTAGGCAGGCGATAACGATGAACAGTTCTAAACAAGTACTGGGAATTTTGTTGTCAAACTTTAAAAAATGAGGAAGATAGAGCATTCTGAAAATGTCTTATGAAAACTTGACGATATTTAGGGCATGCGCAGTACTTTATCAAAGACAGTGACAACTTCTGCGTATATTGAATAGGTAAATATCATGCACAGTTTTTCTGTTTCAAAGCATTTGTCAATTGCTCTACGATTTTCAAAGTTACGACTATCGTAAAATAAGAAGAAATGTATGAAAAAATTCGGTACATGCGCAGTAACGACAAATTCAACGTACGCGCCTCAAATTGTGCACACTGTAAACTTAGACAGAAACAAACAACTTGTGTAAATTTTGTAGTAAAACGTTAAAAACACATGAAAAGGCAGTATTTTGAAATTTTAAGACAATGTATTGGAAAATTACGATGTTTAGAGCATGCGCAGTAACTACCAATTGAACGTACGAACATGAAATTGTGCACACTGTAAACTTAGACACAGGCAAACAACTTGTATAAATTTTGTGGTTAAAAAGTAAAAACACACGAAAATATAATACTTTGAAATTTGAAGAGAATGTATGGGGAAATGTTTATTGAAAAATGCAGCACATGCGCAGTAATGACCAATTGAACGTACGAAAATGACATTATACACACTGTAAACTTCGACACAGACAAACAACTTGTATAAATTTTGTGGCTAAAAGGTAAAAAGACACGGAAATATAATACTTTGAAATTTTAAGACAATCGATGGGAAAGTGTTTGCGCGGGAACTGTTGTGTGCACATTCCACGTTCCGTTCTTATAGGATTTAAAATGCTTACAAGGGGGAACAAACTCTTAATTGTGCAAGGAATAAGTCTTACCCGTCCAAGGAGCGAATTTTCTGATTCAGAAGTGCAGCTTATGCGAAATAAATTGAAATCGAGTTCGGCAATTTCAAGTGTTCGCCGCGCGCGTGAATTTTGTAAAATGAGCATAGTTAACTCGAAGTGTAATATTTCCTCTAAAAAGCAGGTATACAACTATATTCTTCCGTATAAGCAAACCCTACAGAATCTAGTACACTGAAAATCTGAATTCTCTTTTCAAGTATACACTATAACTGTGTACTGAAATGTTGAACAGCCATATTTAAACAAGTGCTCAGTTATAAGGTGAAGTTTCGCACTTGTGAAATGATGGTACACGTTCTGTCTGTGTGTCCTGTCCTTTGGATTGTTACTAGAAATCGCTCTGAATTCTTCTAAAGTATATAACTATGCGTTATATGACCGGTTTACAAAATTCAATTGGTAATTGTATCATAGAAAAAACGCGCTTCGAATAGTCATGTTTTGCTTATCATGGAATACGGCTAAGTGTCCTACTTTGAAACACGCGAGTAACTTTCCTTGTGAAATATTTAACTTAAGCACTTCATATTAGGCAGGCGATAACGATGAACAGTTCTAAACAAGTACTGGGAATTTTGTTGTCAAACTTTAAAAAATGAGGAAACGCGGAAGCGCGGAAACGCGGAAACGCGGAAGCTCATAGACATAAATTCTCACCGGAGTGTACATTTTCGAAATCCGAGTAGATACATATACAGTCATACCTCTATCACACGTACACCGAAAGGACAGAGCGAGGTGTCCCTATTTGAGAGGTTTCTATTTTGCAGGTCATTATTATAATCAAATCTCTTAAACGAAAATGGTGATCTATCATTTCAATTTTATTTTCCGAAACAGTGCTTGGTAGAGAACATTCAGGTAAATTTTCAAAAAAACTCATCGCTAAATTTTATTTCTCAGGAATCACCTTAAATGGCGCCGAGTGGATCCCTTAGGCAAAAGTTTTGACTAATTAACTCTGGTTTCGTTCGATTTTTCTGAAATTTTAACACAATAAAGATGGATTGCTAAGAAACATATTTAGTCTTTGCCGATGTATAGTAGCTATTAACTCTAAAGAGATATATCGCTTCGAAGTCGGTGATTTGAAGTCGTTGGATTCGAACGAAGAGAATACTAAATACGCTAAAAAGGTGTTGAGTGAGGGCTATGGACTCAGTGAAAGGTTCCAGCAATTCTACTTTTCTAGAAAAAGATCAACTCTTCCACTTGAAAAGAGCAGAAAATTTAACTTTCCGCATTAATTTTTAGCGATCTCTTTTAAGACAATCGATGGGAAAGTGTTTGCGCGGGAACTGTTGTGTGCACATTCCACGTTCCGTTCTTATAGGATTTAAAATGCTTACAAGGGGGAACAAACTCTTAATTGTGCAAGGAATAAGTCTTACCCGTCCAAGGAGCGAATTTTCTGATTCAGAAGTGCAGCTTATGCGAAATAAATTGAAATCGAGTTCGGCAATTTCAAGTGTACGGCGCGCGCGTGAATTTTGTAAAATGAGCATAGTTAACTCGAAGTGTAATATTTCCTCTAAAAAGCAGGTATACAACTATATTCTTCCGTATAAGCAAACCCTAAAGAATCTAGTACACTGAAAATCTGAATTCTCTTTTCAAGTATACACTATAACTGTGTACTGAAATGTTGAACAGCGATATTTAAACAAGTACTCAGTTATAAGGTGAAGTTTCGCACTTGTGAAATGATGGTACACGTTCTGTCTGTGTGTCCTGTCCTTTGGATTGTTACTAGAAATCGCTCTGAATTCTTCTAAAGTATATAACTATGCGTTATATGACCGGTTTACAAAATTCAATTGGTAATTGTATCATAGAAAAAACGCGCTTCGAATAGTCATGTTTTGCTTATCATGGAATACGGCTAAGTGTCCTACTTTGAAACACGCGAGTAACTTTCCTTGTGAAATATTTAACTTAAGCACTTCATATTAGGCAGGCGATAACGATGAACAGTTCTAAACAAGTACTGGGAATTTTGTTGTCAAACTTTAAAAAATGAGGAAACGCGGAAGCGCGGAAACGCGGAAGCTCATAGACATAAATTCTCACCGGAGTGTACATTTTCGAAATCCGAGTAGATACATATACAGTCATACCTCTATCACACGTACACCGAAAGGACAGAGCGAGGTGTCCCTATTTGAGAGGTTTCTATTTTGCAGGTCATTATTATAATCACATCTCTTAAACGAAAATGGTGATCTATCATTTTAATTTTATTTTCCGAAACAGTGCTTGGTAGAGAACATTCAGGTAAATTTTCAAAAAAAATCATCGCTAAATTTTATTTCTCAGGAATCACCTTAAATGGCGCCGAGTGGATCCCTTAGGCAAAAGTTTTGACTAGATGATGGGATGCAAAAGAGAGAAAACACTTATTTGCGCTAATATTCAAGTCATTACTGCACTTTTCAATAACATGCGGACTCTAAAACATTTTTAGAGCATGGCATAATGGCTCATAGCCCATGATCGCTAAGCCAATGAAAACTCTTGAATATTAAATTATTTGCAGATAAAAAATACTAAAAAGGCAAACTGTCAGAATCAAACAAGACTCTTCAGGGGATTTAATGACAATAATATTCATAACCATGCTTTATATACTATAAAATTTACATAATTACCATTTGAAATGTCTAAATGGCAAGGTTTGGGCTAGAGGCTTAAGATAAAATTCGGTAAATGCTGAAAGGTTTTCAATGGCGGTGCGCAGCACGATGTAATGAGCCGAAGGGGATTCCCCTGGATGGGTTTTGATGGTTCCAAAAGCCTTGTCAGGCTTGGCATTGCCATTGACAACCCAATTAGCAATTTCTTCTTATATATATAGAAATATATAAAGGTAGAATAAACAGAAGAAGATGCGAACTTTTCTCTTTGTGGTCTTTAATACATGGACGTTTCGCCCGTTCGGGCTTCTTCAGCACTTACAAAATCGATACTTGGATGTTGGTTAACCAACATCGTTTACACATCTATAGAAAAATATAAATATAAAAATATAAAAACATATATGTATATACACACATATAACTTAACTTAACTTATTATATTAAATTATTTCCAGATAAAAAATAACTGTCAGAATCAAACTAGTTTGTTATTCAGTTGGAGCTAAAGAAAATTTTAAGCCCAACAGGGTTTTATGTTCTAATATCTATAGGAGTGTGGCTAATTTTGGATACCTATTTGGCGTTCCTGGCCCTTAATCCAAGGGAAGTTGATGGGGTGTGGTTTCTTTGTACTTGTATCCATAGTATCAAGTCAGTCTGACTTGTGCTGAGTGAAGAACATGCTATATACTTAGTAGAATTAGCATAGCTTTCAGGCATTGACTATGATTTTAAGGCAGTTTAGTGTCCAATGATTGAGGCAATATTTAAATAAACAATAAACTTATTTGATTGTACCATTACTACTTGGATAACCCAGTAACTCTAGAGCTGAGACAAAAGTCCCGACTTGTGGAAGGGATGCCGCTTTCCGGTGGATGTCACAAATGATTCCCTGACAACTCAAGAACAGGATCCATCCACAAAGACCAAGTTCCGGAATCAACTTACTAACTCTTGGTTTAGATTTCCAGATCACCAGTAGGAGACCTTCTTTGTCAAGCTTCCATGCCACACCCTGTCAAAACAAGACCTCAAAACCAGAGAGATATCACAGTTGTCAGGATTTGACTATCATTATTGTACAACGAAATTTATTTAGTTGATAAAATACTTTCAGACATCACATCAACTATAAATAAAAGCTAACATAAAAAATATATCTATATGTACATATGCATAACTTAAATAAAAGTAGCTGTATCAAGGTAACAAGATAAATGAATGAAAATTTATAATTAATATTTATTGAGGCAATTTCTTGCAAAGGGCTTTCATGTGATATGATGTCATCAGCCTGAATTTTTCCACAGAAGGGAGGACAAGAGATTCTATTGTCAATTTCTGCTTATGCTAGATCAAGTGTGGAGTGTAGAACTTGAAGTAAGCACTGCTGAGTTACTCCATAAGACACTGGGCTTTACTGGGCCCGTTGGACATGGTTGGACCTGGTTTTCGAAACATATATAATAAGATAATGAATGATAAGATAATGAATTGAAGACTTCATCAAAGACTACACTTTCATCCCAACAAGCCTGTTAGGTGATCTCTCACTCTTCAGGGGGATTTTAGAGACAATAATATTCATAGCCATGCTTTATACACTATACAATTTACATACCGGTAATTACTGTTGCAGAGAATTTGAAATGTCTAAATATTTAAATAAACAATAAACTTATTTGATTGTACCATTACTACTTGGATAACCCAGTAACTCTAGAGCTGAGACATGCCAAAAGTCCCGACTTGCGGAAGGGATGCCGCTTTCCGGTGGAGGTCACAAATGATTCCCTGACAACTCAAGAACAGGATCCATCCACAAAGACCAAGTTCCGGAATCAACTTACCAACTCTTGGTTTACATTTCCAGATCACCAGTAGGAGACCTTCTTTGTCAAGCTTCCATACCACACCCTGTCAAAACAAGACCTCAAAACCAGAGAGATATCACAGTTGTCAGGATTTGACTATCATTATTGTACAACTAAATTTATTTAGTTGATAAAATCCTTTCAGACATCACATCAACTATAAATAAAAGCTAACATAAAAAATATATCTATATGTACATATGCATAACTTAAATAAAAGTAGCTGTATCAAGGTAACAAGATAAATGAATGAAAATTTATAATTAATATTTATTGAGGCAATTTCTTGCAAAGGCTTTCATGTGATATGATGTCATCAGCCTGAATTTTTCCACAGAAGGGAGGACAAGAGATTCTATTGTCAATTTCTGCTTATGCTAGATCAAGTGTGGAGTGTAGAACTTGAAGTAAGCACTGCTGAGTTACTCCATAAGACACTGGGCTTTACTGGGCCCGTTGGACATGGTTGGACCTGGTTTTCGAAACATATATAATAAGATAATGAATGATAAGATAATGAATTGAAGACTTCATCGAAGACTACACTTTCATCCCAACAAGCCTGTTAGGTGATCTATCACTCTTCAGGGGGATTTTAAAGACAATAATATTCATAGCCATGCTTTGTAACTATACAATTGACATACCGGTAATTACTGCCGCAGAGAATTTGAAATGTCTAAATATTTAAATAAACAATAAACTCATTTGATTGTACCATTACTACTTGGATAACTTAGTAACTCTAGAGCTGATACATGCAAAAACTCCCGACTTGTGGAAGGGATACCGCTTTCCGGTGGATGTCACAAATGATTCCCTGACAACTCAAGAACAGGATCCATCCACGAAGACCAAGTTCCGGAATCAACTTCCCAACTCTTGGGTTAGATTTCCAGATCACCACTAGGAGGCCTTCTTTGTCAAGCTTCCTTGCCATACTCTGTCAAAACAAGACTTCAAAACCAGAGAGATAGCACAGTTGTCAGATTTGACTATGATTAAGACAGTTTAGTGTGCTATTATTGTACAACTACATTTATTTAGTTGATAAAATCCTTTCAGACATCACATCAACAATAAATAAAAGCTAACATAAAAAATATATCTATACGTACATATGCATAACTTACATAAAAGTAAATATATCAAGGTAGCAAGATAAATGAATGAAAATTTATAATTAATATTATAATTATAATTATATTGAGGCAATTGATTGCAAAGGGCTTTCATGTGATATGATACCATGAGCCTGAATTTTTTCCAAGACCAATAATTTCTATAAGACCAAGTGTCTTATAGAGTAACTTAAGCAGTGCTTACCTGAAGTTATACACTCCAAACTTTATATAGCATAACCAGGAAATGAAACTAGAATCTCTTGGCCACCTGTGGAAATATTTAGGCTCATGTCATCATATCACAGGAAAGCCCTTTGCAAGCAATTGCATCAATAATGGCACACTAGACAGCCTTTAAATCATAGTCAAATGCCTGAAAACTGTGCTATCTCTACCTAGTATATAGCATGTTCTCCACTCAGCACAAGTCAAAGCCACTTGATACTAGGCATAAGAGTACAAAGAAACCACACCCAAACACCTTCACTTGGATTACGGGACAGGAACTCCAAATAGATATCCAAAATTAGGCACACTCCTGGAGATATTAGTACATAAAACCCTGTTGGGCTTAAAATTTTAATTTGGCTTCAACTTAATAACAAACTAGTTTGATTCTGACAGTTTTGCATATTTCTGATATACAACCCCAACCTCTGTCGAGAAAAGTCAAAGTCAAATTGAAATTGAAATCCAAAAAATCGAAATGGCTTAATCAAGTCAAGCTGGTTTGATAAAGTTTACAAGACGAAAATAACTTAATAGCACCATATTAACAGACCCATTTTCAAAACTCCAGGTAGATATAGATATATGTATTATAATAAGATAATGAATTGAAGACTTCATCAAAAACTACACTTTCATCCCAACAAGCCTGTTCCGTGATCTCTCACTCTTCAGGGGGATTTTAAAGACAATATTATTCATAGCCATGCTTTATACACTATAAAATTTACATACCACTAATTACTGTTGCAGAGAATTTGAAATGTCTAAATATTTAAATAAATGATAAACTAAGACATTTCTTAACTCTGGACTTAAAAATATTCTCATTTGTTCCATCAGGTGACATCTATAACAGCCTCAAGTGAGAAATCAGTCTTATAAAGTGTCATTTGGAGTGGCTCGACTAACAAAATGGCTATCAACTTGAAGTGCCAGCTTTCAAGCTGAAACGTTGCTTTCCAGTGGACGCCACAACTGATTCCCTGACCCGGATGCATCCACAAACAACCAAGTTCAGGCCAACTCTTAGATCAGATTTCCAGATCAACTAGGTGGCCTTGTCAAGTTTCCTCGCCTTGTTACCCTGCCAAACAATTACCCCAGTTTGTCAACTCACCAAAATAAAATCATGTTTCACAATACAGTTTCCTCCTCTGACTTCCACCGCTGAACTATGAAAGGTTCATACCTGTAGAATGCAGAATCGGCTTAATTCAGCCTGTTTGGGCAGCCTTGAACTGAAAATGAAAAATGAAAGTCAAGGTAAATCCAGTCCAACAGACCCAAAAGACGTTCCTGGATCAAATTTTGCAGGGTGATTGTATGGTGACTGTATGGTTTGCAAGAAAATTTTTTCACTAGGCGGGCTCGAGAACAAACGTATGTATGTTGGGCAGGTGTACGTGGCAGTAGTTCACCCCCCGTTGGGGGGAGAGGGGAGGGGCGTTTGACTCCAAAGTCAATTGCTTGGGGTGTGAATTTGGTGACTGTATGGTTTTGCAAGAAAATTGGCAGCAAGTCGAGAATAGTTGTGGAGAGGGTGTTTTTTCACTAGGCGGGCTCGAGAACAAACGTATGTATGTTGGGCAGGTGTACGTGGCAGTAGTTCACCCCCCGTTGGGGGGAGAGGGGAGGGGCGTTTGACTCCAAAGTCAATTGCTTGGGGTGTGAATTTGGTGACTGTATGGTTTTGCAAGAAAATTGGCAGCAAGTCGAGAATAGTTGTGGAGAGGGTGTTTTTTCACTAGGCGGGCTCGAGAACAAACGTATGTATGTTGGGCAGGTGTACGTGGCAGTAGTTCACCCCCCGTTGGGGGGAGAGGGGAGGGGCGTTTGACTCCAAAGTCAATTGCTTGGGGTGTGAATTTGGTGACTGTATGGTTTTGCCAATAATAACGAATAATGTATGGTTTTTATATTGCTACTATTGTGCTTTACCTTCCATATTTTTCTATTGTGATGTATGTGTGTCCGTCCGACCTAAATTATCCTAAACAAATTGTAATGCTGCCTGCCTGCCCTTTTAAGTTTTCAGTTATTTCAGGCAGCCAGACCCGTTATATTATTTTATCTCTATCTATTTGAATAATTTATCTGCATGTATGTAAGTTTATGGGGTAAATAAATTGTTGTTTTTGTTGTTACGAACCCTCGACTGTATGTGCCTCGGGTTTGCATAACTGTCTCGAATTCTCCCAGCCCTCCTCGTGTTTACATGAGGCTATATAAAGACGGAAAAAGTGCTCTATTGCTTAAATCGAAAGCAAATTATTACAGGACTATTAAATCTACTTCCGATTTGTGCTATATCATGCGATCCTGCGATGCTGGCATCAGGCAGGTCGTCAAATGGCGGCCAGCTTATCCATCGACGGCCCTCACGAACTTCTCTGCGACTCAAGACATTTTCCTCGGACAGCAAAAAGGGACATTTAGCGCTTTCAGGCGACTGAAATACTAACTAGCCAGCTTCCGTGATCTACAAGAAACACGTCCGCCATTTTGCTTATCAACCTCGTTTCCCAGGCAGCGCTCGGAAATATTTGCCTGGAAATTTTTCCGGCCTGGAAAAATGAAATTACCAACTTCCTGATTTTTATCACAAACTTAAATTGTGGCTTGCTACTGAAATCGATTGGCACAGATCTCAGTTTTTCAAGATTCTCTGACAAAATGATAGAATGCAAGACAGATCTCATCAAGTCACTAAACTGTTTATTGTGTCAATAAATTCTAAGAATGAAATGATACAATGCAATTACAATGCAACACACATCTTATGAGAATTTGCCGACTTAATCGGACTTGAGAACCTGCATAACGAAGGCTTATCCCCGACTACCAGTAACGAGTATTATTCTCACGATATCATTCCTACGACTGATTAAACTATTCTGGGAGTACATGTAGTGACTTTCACCACTCAAAACATAAATTGTCGACGTTGGGAGAACATCGGCGTTGATCAAATTCCTTTTCACCTCTTCACACGTTGTTCCTCAGTTCCCACCATGCAATCCGAACGCTCCCTACCGGCTGACTTCGTCCGACGAGTCAAGCTCAGATGAATGAAAAATATTAGCTCGCAATAAAATTCCCTCAATAATATTGTTGCTACAACTGATCAGACTATTCTGGGAATAAAGATAAATTTACACCATAACATTACTGCCATTTTTCCTGCGTGTATTTCGACCTTCAAATACGACGGGAATTTGCCAGTTAACCAAACTTGATTTGCACAGGTAATCACGCGGTTTCGAGTTCAATTTGGAATCAATTTTCAGAAAAGCTGAAAGTGCAAATTAATTCCAAATTGAACGAGAAAAAACCCGTGAAAAACACTTGCGCGAAGGATGTTTTGAACTCTCTTCTCAGTGTTTTCATGCGGAATGAGCTGAATTTCCGATGAATTCGAAAGATATATTTAATGCCAAAATTGTCAGAGAATTTTAGTCCTGATCGACAGAAAAAAGCAGTTTGACATCATTCATGATCAAGAAATCACAGCTAAAAACAGACTGGCTTCTCAGACAAAAAGCCAGTTCATAGCACATGTGAGTGACAATTATTCTAATACGTCAATGCAATTCTTCCACCAGCTGACTTCACCAGAGCAATGCAGATCCGATGAATTCGAAAAGGTAATTTGAATGCCAAAATTGAGCCCGGGCCCCTAAAATTCCATCTCATCATTCCAGACATTCGATTATTGTTTTCAAAAGACTAAAAACATGCAGACTCACCAGTCAATGTTGAGAGAATTTCAGTCCTGATCAACGGTCTTCCAATAAAATTCCTTCTCACTACTATGTCGACAGTGAATTTCAAGACCAAAAAATGTTGTGAGGAACTGTCAGCTGGTAAGATAATTCTATTGAACTGCGATGAAGTTTAAAGTTAAAAGTACATGTCAGAGTCTCGTGGCTAGTCATTAATTCAAGTCATATTCAAGTTTCCTCAGACAACACGTCAATGCAATTTTTCCCACCAGCTGACTTCACCAGAGCAATGCAGATCCGATGAATTTCGAAAAGGTAATTTGAATGCCAAAATTGAGCCCGGCCCTAAAATTCCATTTCATCATTCCAGACATTTCGATTATTGTTTTCAAAAAGACTAAAAACATGCAGACACACCAGTCAATGTTGAGAGAATTTCAGTCCTGATCAACGGTCTTCCAAAAATTCCTTCTCACTACTATGTCGACAGTGAATTTCAAGACCAAAAAAATGTTGTGAGGAACTGTCAGTGGTAAGATAATTCTATTGAACTGCGATGAAGTTTAAAGTTAAAAGTACATGTCAGAGTCTCGTGGCTAGTCATTAATTCAAGTCATTAATTCAAGTTTCCTCAGACAACACGTCAATGCAATTTTTCCCACCAGCTGACTTCACCAGAGCAATGCAGATCCGATGAATTTCGAAAAGGTAATTTGAATGCCAAAATTGAGCCCGGGCCCCTAAAATTCCATCTCATCATTCCAGACATTTCGATTATTGTTTTCAAAAGACTAAAACATGCAGACTCACCAGTCAATGTTGAGAGAATTTCAGTCCTGATCAACGGTCTTCCAATAAAATTCCTTCTCACTACTATGTCGACAGTGAATTTCAAGACCAAAAAAATGTTGTGAGGAACTGTCAGCTGGTAAGATAATTCTATTGAACTGCGATGAAGTTTAAAGTTAAAAGTACATGTCAGAGTCTCGTGGCTAGTCATTAATTCAAGTTTCCTCAGACAACACGTCAATGCAATTTTTCCCACCAGCTGACTTCACCATAGCAATGCAGATCCGATGAATTTCGAAAAGGTAATTTGAATGCCAAAATTGAGCCCGGGCCCCTAAAATTCCATCTCATCATTCCAGACTTTCGATTATTGTTTTCAAAAGACTAAAAACATGAGGACTCACCAGTCAATGTTGAGAGAATTTCAGTCCTGATCAACGGTCTTCCAATAAAATTCCTTCTCACTACTATGTCGACAGTGAATTTCAAGACCAAAAAAAATGTTGTGAGGAACTGTCAGCTGGTAAGATATTCTATTGAACTGCGATGAAGTTTAAAGTTAAAAGTACATGTCAGAGTCTCGTGGCTAGTCATTAATTCAAGTCATCAATTCAAGTTTCCTCAGACAACACGTCAATGCAATTTTTCCCACCAGCTGACTTCACCAGAGCAATGCAGATCCGATGAATTTCGAAAAGGTAATTTGAATGCCAAAATTGAGCCCGGGCCCCTAAAATTCCATCTCATCATTCCAGACATTTCGATTATTGTTTCAAAAGACTAAAAACATGAGGACTCACCAGTCAATGTTGAGAGAATTTCAGTCCTGATCAACGGTCTTCCAATAAAATTCCTTCTCACTACTATGTCGACAGTGAATTTCAAGACCAAAAAAATGTTGTGAGGAACTGTCAGCTGGTAAGATAATTCTATTGAACTGCGATGAAGTTTAAAGTTAAAAGTACATGTCAGAGTCTCGTGGCTAGTCATTAATTCAAGTCATTAATTCAAGTTTCCTCAGACAACACGTCAATGCAATTTTTCCCACCAGCTGACTTCACCAGAGCAATGCAGATCCGATGAATTTCGAAAAGGTAATTTGAATGCCAAAATTGAGCCCGGGCCCCTAAAATTCCATCTCATCATTCCAGACATTTCGATTATTGTTTTCAAAAGACTAAAAACATGAGGACTCACCAGTCAATGTTGAGAGAATTTCAGTCCTGATCAACGGTCTTCCAATAAAATTCCTTCTCACTACTATGTTGACAGTGAATTTCAAGACCAAAAAAATGTTGTGAGGAACTGTCAGCTGGTAAGATAATTCTATTGAACTGCGATGAAGTTTAAAGTTAAAAGTACATGTCAGAGTCTCGTGGCTATTCATTAATTCAAGTCATTAATTCAAGTTTCCTCAGACAACACGTCAATGCAATTTTTCCCACCAGCTGACTTCACCAGAGCAATGCAGATCCGATGAATTTCGAAAAGGTAATTTGAATGCCAAAATTGAGCCCGGGCCCCTAAAATTCCATCTCATCATTCCAGACATTTCGATTATTGTTTTCAAAAGACTAAAAACATGAGGACTCACCAGTCAATGTTGAGAGAATTTCAGTCCTGATCAACGGTCTTCCAATAAAATTCCTTCTCACTACTATTTCGACAAAAAAATGTTTTGAGGAACTGTCAGCTGGTAAGATAATTCTATTGAACTGCGATGAAGTTTAAAGTTAAAAGTACATGTCAGAGTCTAGTGGCTAGTCATCTGTGAGGGATTTGTGAATAGATCGCAAGCTGTTATTCAAACGATAAAGTCCCACTTTATTCCTGACAGGTGTCATTTCCACGGGTACGAGACAAGCGACATCTTCGATCCACTGTTCTCCATCTAATTCAAGTTTGAAATAGTTCTTGTAGGCTTTGTACCACAGCAGAGAAGCCTTACCATTTGCTAAGAAAGCATGGACCTGTCCAATCAAAATTTTGGGACTTCTCAGTGTGCTGTCTTCTTCAATCAGTCCTACAAATTGGGCCAGCTTTATGTTGGTAGTAGCTGGTGGCTGCACATGAGAAGTGTCAGTGGCTGTGGTTTCCATCACGCCTGGATTAGAGACAACGTCCTGGGCATATTCTCTTGCTACGCGAACAGCGCATTCTTTCCTTTCGTTGGCTGTTCGTCTATCGTATGTTTTCTCAGCCTGTTTCCTGGAATGACCTAAAGCAGAAGCCAGCGAAGCTTTGAGGGCATCTGAAGCGTCACTATTGAAAAAACAAAACACACCGCAATAAGCGTGGATGTTGCAGCTTGCATTTCTAGGAAATGTTTGTTCCATCATTTGTTTTTGACGCATCTGTCCTCTTACTGATGGTAGCTAAGTTCACTTTGACAATGTTGTGACGAAATTATCCGTCTATTACATTTGTATGAGCTACGCAGTTTTTCTCGTTCAATTTGAAGTTAATCTGCAGGAGTGAGTTTTTCAAAAGGGTGAGATTGCATGAGCCACTTAGGGTAATGCAAGTTCATTGCAAATTGAAAAAGACAAAGCATACGACTACTTAATAATGATATAAACATGCACGTGAAAACTTTCTCTTTTCTTTCAGCCAATAAGCGATAAACTCTAGTTCTGAAGCTTGTTGTGATGAAAATCTCCTAACCCTAAACAAAAGTGTACACTTTCTTCATGTTGGGCTTTCTACAAATAAAGAAGTCAACTATTCAATACTTACTCTCTGCCATAAGCCCAGGTCACAAATGAACTCCGAATCATGTTGATGGATACCACAGTCCCTGTCAGTTTCTGGAAAAGGTTCTTAATGTGGCTTGAAAAGGAGGAACTGCTAAACATTGCTCCATTTCTGTTCTGCAATGAAGCAAATAGAACCAAAGTTAGGGTGAATGTTGTTGTTTGTACATCTCAAGGAGAATGAGTGTAAGGACAATTCACCCCCAAGTGGGGTTAAGAAATACTGACATTCACCCCTGAATTTTGAAAGATTCATTCCTGTGGAATGAAGAATCGGGTAAATTCACCCGTCTAGACTGCCGAGAATGCTAATTTGAACTAAACCACCCCACAACTGAAAATGAAAATGAAACTCCGAGGCAATGTACCCCAACACAACCCAAAAAACATTCCTGCATCAAATTTGGCAGGGTGATTGGCCTTTATTACAAGTCCCCAACTTTTATTTTGAGGGTGAATGCGTGGTTTTTGGAGGTGACTTCAGGATTCTTGAAGATAAATCCCAGAAACTTGGCCACAGTTGCTCCAATAGCAGGGTTAGGGTTTAGATTTCTAGTAGAATCGGGGGTGAATTTGCCCTTTTAATCACACCTAATGGATTGACAGCAAGTTACTGCATTATAGCTTGAGACTACTTACCAGAAGCAAGATGTCGCCACTTTCTTTGCCAACCAATTGGGGACGGTGATTGTTCACAAAGTCGAGGAGTATTTTGCACAGCTCATGATCTGTCTATGGTCAGAAGAAAATGGTATGGATGAGTTTCCCTTTAAGTGCAACATCTTAGGAAGTATCGTGATATCATTAGAAAAATAATCACAGCATATGGGACTATGAAACAACTACTGGTTTATCCCAGAGAGAGAGAGAAAAAGAAACAAAAAACAACTGAATATTCGTACTAAATATCTGCTGCATTGTCTTACCTTCAGAGTAAGCTCCTGGCGGCCAAAGAACTTTGCAGTCTTATAGTTGTGGAAGTAAAGCGTGACCTCTTCTGATCCCTTCACCAAGAGGACATTCTTATCTTTGACCTGCGCAGGATGAAATTGTTGCCAGTTGGTTTGAATCTCTAGCGTGCGAACTTCGACGCCGCGGCCCGGCGGAATGAAAACATACATTGCCAAGATAACCAAGTCGCAGCATTCCCGGGCCTTATCTCTTTTGTTGACAGCCATCTCAAAGTAATCTCTCTGCACGCTGCACGCATTCACAATCTGTTCCCTGCAAAATGTTGCATAGTGATATTAGGCTGCAGTTATTCATACATGTAGGTTTCAGACATGGATACACAGAGGGTAGAGAGGACTACTCTATCCTCTTTTAAAAT
>CAXHUQ010000283.1:0-21994 GCA_964020085.1 Micromussa lordhowensis
AAAGGAAAGGTTCATGTCTAGTTCAAGGAAACGCACAGGACCAGACGTGAAGGGAACAGGTACCCCCAACCAGTCAGACAAAATATTGAGGAGACACTGGCAAGAAGCTTGAGAGTTGGCAACAAGGCATGTATCGTCAGCATACTGTAAGATGTTGACTCGTCTTCGGGAGCCTGTAAATTGGTATCCAAGGTCAGATCTCTGAGTAATGGTGTTGACCAGGGTATTCATGACCATGTTGAAAATGACAACGGAGAGGGGGTCACCCTAGTATACCCCTCGCTGTAAGGTGATAAAAGGAGTGATCCAGTTGTCAGTAATGACAGCCGCACTCAGTCCACTATATAGTGCTTGGAGAATGAAGCAGAACTGAGGAGGGGCGTAGTAGTGGCCTAAGGAGAACTGTATAATAGCGTGGTGCACACTGCCTAACACATTAGCTATGTTTAGCCAACACACAGCAAGTGACTTGTGTCTTCTCCTAGCCTCTGATAAAATAGATGAGAGTTTAAGATGATGTTCAGTACAGCCAGGAATAGTTGGCATAAATTTCTTCTGTAGGGAATGATCTAGATAGTTGTTGGTGAGCATGTACTTCAGCCAATGATTTCTCAGCAGGGTAGTAAAGATTTTGCCAATGCAAGGTGTTAAGCAATTGGCCTGATATTTCCAGGATTAGTATTGTTGTCTACAGCTGAAGCCTTTGGTATGAGCTTTATAGCAGCAGTCTTCCACTGAGACGGAACAATTGCCTGGGCCCAACACATATTGAACAAGTGAATCAGGACAGGTGTAAGTGAAGGGCATTTCTTGAGGATGATGTAGCCCACTCTATCAAATGGGGATGGAGAAGGGGCAGATTTCATTTTCTTGATGACACATTTGACCTTCATCTCTGAAAAAGGACTGCAGTCAAACTCTACTTCTAGTAGTGAAGGTGAGGGCATCCATATTGGTTGAGTAAACCCTTGAGGCTGAGACTTGTAGGTAGCAGAGAAGAAATCCTGAGCCTTCACTTGGTTAAATAATGGAGTAATCTTGCTAGCATTGCCACAACCCAATAGTTCATGGGCAAAGCGACTGATATTCCTATGGCATTGCTGCCTGCATTTCTTGGCATCCCTTGCCAGAAGCCAAGATCTAGAAGGTTTCTTCAGTTGGTTCTGGTGTCTGACAAGAGAGAAAAACTGTTGAGCGAGAGCACTGACTCTCTCTGGAGGTAGGTTTTGCATTTTAGCCTGTCTAAACTCTTTCCTTGCTTGCTTCTTCTTTCTTTCTACCTCCTTAAGAGAAGTATTGTGCAGTGGACGTCTTTTCTGATAGCGATTTTTAGGAGTTGATATGGTGCCATACTTAGATGAGAAGTAGGAATGTATACCCTGTAACAAGATGTCATTTTCCTCTTGGACAGAGGTAGCCAACAAGACAGCTGGAGCTAAGATGGTTTCAAAGTGCTTCTCACAGTCCTCTGTGGTTTTAGGAAGTAGTAAACAGTCCTTGACTTCTGGAGTTGTAGGATAAGACTGTTTGTGGTTACATCTGCTGCTGGCATGGCAGAATTCGAATTGCAAGGCTGTAAAATGGCTGCCTCACAGCTAGATTGAGTAGGCACAGATTGAGGCATAGAAACAGGGTGATCAGGTGTAGAGGATAAGGGGAGGATATCCCTACATGCTGCATTCCTCCTAATATTTGTATCTACGTAGCCTCAGGAAATAATTTCCACACTTGTGACACTTTGTTTTCTTTGTACATTTAGCCTTCTTTTCCAAGGTTTTGGGAGCTAGATATTGACTGTAGTCTCTCCCATTTCTATTTTTACAATGAGGCAGATAGTTACCAACCCTCTTATATACAATATTACAGATAACACATGGTTTACACTGATCACAAGTAGATAGTTCAACCATTGGAATTTGTAGGAGGTAGATGACAGTAGTATTCAAAAGGTAGCGAAGAAACTGACTTAATTTTATCCCAACTAGGAGTCTAACTTTATACAAGTAGCTGTATTAGTACTAGACAGTGTAGGCACCACTTGGAAGAAAAATCTAGCACAAAGTAGACATAGCTAATAAACTGCCACCATCCTAAACTCTCTCTTTCTCTTTCCCCCTCTCTCTCTCTCTCTCTTTCTCTTTCTCTCCCCCTTCCCCCTGTTAGTTTGTTGGTCCTTGAACGAACTGGATAACATCGAAAAGACGCGCTCAGCTGCAGCCGAAGATGGCTGGTGTATTCTTTGTTACTTTTCTCTTTTGTGCCAAAGTCGAGCTAGTCAGGCTCCTTAGCCTATCTAATAGAGTCGGAACGGCTTCCTCGACGTCCTCTTCATCCATGTGCGCTCATTCTAAATTAGTGTGCATGTTCAGTAAAATTGCACTTATGTCACGCGCATGCATACAGCAGACGTAGCGAAGCTTGCCTATAATTTCCGCATAAATCCAAAATGCTCTTGGTTGCCTATAATTCTCAAAATTATGCTGGCATAATTTATCTATCCCTATCCCTCTCCCTCTTATGTGATCCTACACAACACACAAAAAAGTCTGTGGTAATTTATCATTGCAGTACAAATTATAAAAACAATTATCTTTTCATTAGAGCAATGTTGCTATACATGTGTAGGCAATCACTCTAGCTACCTATTAGAGGTTGGGTGAGACATACTCCTCCAGACCTTTGGGTTGCCACATTTCAAACATTGCAAATTAGTATGTCTCTTGGTGTTTCTTCAAAAAAAGTTCTTGAATTTAAAGTCAGAGTATAAAGGGTGGCTACTATATTGTCCTATTGTCTTTTCGTTTCTCCAGTTTCAAGTATGAAACTTGAATCATTATGCAATGAATAGTATTTTTTAATGGATGGCACCACACATGTGCCACTAGACTGGTATCTTGCTGCAAAATAAAGTAAGCACAACAGCAACTTGCTTTGCCTGACACTGACTTGATTTAACTTGAATTGACTTGACACGTCGTCTTGCAAAACACATCGGCAGTTCCATTAGCACCACAAGCTCTTTCATGCACACAGTTGACCGTAATTCCAAAAAGCAGTAAAATACCCCGTAAGTGCCATACAGGAACCACCCAGGACCTAATGGCGACGTATGTACGATAAATATATACTGTGGCCGGGCACATAGCCAACGGTCATGTGCCTGATGTGGTGTAGCATGTATACTGTGTGTAATTTATTAGAATGCCACACAGAGACACACACAAACACACACACACACATGAGTGTGTGATATCATCACGGTGTATACTGATGATGATGGTGATGGCAGTGGAGATCTGAACAAAAGGGAAAGAAGACTTTGACTTTGAATATTTGTTATAATGCAGCAATTTAGATTACATTCTATATTGATAACCACTTGCGTGAGATTATTTCATTTCTTATCTGACACTGATTAGCAATAAAAGATAGCTCAAGTCTTTTGTACTTCAAATGCTAATAAGTAGTTGCAAATTTTATGTTTGTGGTGACTTTTTCCATAAACCAATAGGCTGCTTCATTTTGTCAACTCTGGATGAGAGAGGAAAGTGTCTGGAAAGGCACTAATGTCACAAGAGAAATATTTTAGTAAAGTTTCAGTATAATGTAACATCATAATATGAAACTTTCCAGGTATTTTTGGAGCAGACTTGCATTATGCTAACGTGCCCACTGACATTGTCATTAAAATATCACTTACATCACACTACACCAGTGAATAGCTACAATAATTATGCAGACAGGAGGTGCAGTATTTCTGAAACATTTACCATCATGAACATGACAGTGCTTATTTTTGCTACTGTGAGATTAGTGTACAGACAGATGAATGGGTGGACAAGCCGAGTATTGTAATCTTCACTGTGCATGCAATGAGGGTTAACGTTACTTATGTCATTTTGTATTAGATCCTGTATTTAGTCATTTGGATGATAATGGTGACAGGTTGTGTTCATTGTATCAATGTGTAAAACCCACTCTTTTCATGGTCACTATCAG
Source organism: Micromussa lordhowensis (assembly GCA_964020085.1). NCBI lineage: Eukaryota > Metazoa > Cnidaria > Anthozoa > Scleractinia > Lobophylliidae > Micromussa > Micromussa lordhowensis. The sequence goes on from CAXHUQ010000283.1 coordinate 4,000, forward strand.
GCTTATGTTATCAGTGTCACTTTTCTGCACTCTCAATGAATGTAATGTTTATCACACCATACATTGTCAGATGGAATCACTTATCTCACACTAAATACTGTGTGTATTATAGTTGTTGGTGTGATGCTGACACTGGCCAAAAAAATTTCATTTTGTTTTTGTTGCTGTTTATGTGCTGTGTTTCTTTGCTTGCAACAATGTACACTGCTAACTACAAGCCTAACTGCAAATACAATACCATGCAACTGATCCTCACAATGTTTTTTCAAATGTTTGAATGATACAGTGATTCCATGATATATGATTTTCATTGAAAATCTGACATAGGTATAGGTGCTTGTTTTTATGTATGTTGAGTTTGGATGTTTCAAAACACATGTATTTTAACCGATTTGTGATTCTGATTCTGTTGAATCTACCCAATTTTAAACAGTTTGAAATACCTAATTGTTTACCGCAGGCTGTAGTTTCCCAAAGTATATGAGTGCACACAGTTACATTACATTATGCGACGTGTGTATGCTACATACACAATTATGTACAGTATGAATTGACTGATGTGTATAATATATACATGTGTGTTACAAAGTAGAATTTTTACCCATAATGAACGTGTTATGTGTTTTTTTTTTCTACAGGGCTATATCAGAGGGTATATGTCATATAATCATCAGAAACTTGTTGTCAGTAAACAAAATGCATTTCCTACTCTTTCATCTGTCATGAAATAGTATTATCTGTCATCTGTAGTATTTTAGAATGCTTATCCTTCATAATAATATTATTTGCACAGCAGTATCTGTAATATTGTGTTTGTTATGTCAGGTTATGCATGAATGATCAAAATGTTAATACTTATATACTATTTTGAAGGACTTTGCATGACTCTTATATACCTCAGTTGCATTGGTCGAAATTAGTAAACAGAGTTTACAGTTTCAGACATTTCTATTGACAGTCAGATGTGTGTGGCAGTTTAAATGCCACATAAATTCTTGCACCAAAGTTGGTGTAGACATCATACACAAAGTAGTCTTTAAAATTTAAATATTATAGGTCTACCTTCACCCATGCAATTATAAACCAGATAGAAAGCAATATGTGTAACTGCTGGACCTACAAACTAAGTTCTTTATTCAGAATCTGATTCAGACCAATTGCTGTAAAATGCATTTCTCCTTTGTATATAGACCTTATGATAAAATTACAACATATCTCTAAACAATCTCAACAAGATAAAACAATTCTTCTTACCAACTGGCTTAGTATTTCCATGAAAGGTCACACATAGAACAATTGGACTTACCTGCATGTACATTGGGAAATGTCTCACTTTTGCATCAATGATAAATCCAAGCAATATATATACACAGCCCTAGCCTGGTTGGCCCCTAAAATGATACTTCGCAATGCAAAATGGTTAAATGTTACCCTTGCAAAGCATGTTTTTTTGTAAAAATAAGTCACTCTAATCGACTCTAGCAAAATACTACAAGTACAAATGCACTATTATGACAATGCTATTTATACACAGAAACTAAAAGCAAAATTTTGGCTTACTAAGTCTCATTCAAGTAAAACATTTTAAATGACCGTGATCATGATGTACAGAAACTATATAATAAACAAGTTTTTAGTTCTTCCTCAACATGCAGCTATTATACAAGTGTGGATACTTCTTTCTTCCAGTTATAGTGGTGTTTAAGAATCGAGAAATAGTATGCTGAATAAGCATCCTTCTAACCATGGGGGTACATATAGTCATTTTAGCATAGATAGAGGAGATCTATGATTTTAGTAACACAACACAGCAACAAAGACAATTTTATATACATGCAAGTTATTGGTTTTTCCCTAGACCCATAATCTAACTGTCAGTAAAATTTAATTTCCACTGTTTTGTTTTTTCTCATCTGCACTTTGAACTTCATGCACACTGCTTTTGCTTTTGTTATAATTCTGGAATCAATGCTGCTGCTGCTTTAATTCCTGTAATGTTTATTAATTCACTTCAAATGCATAGTAGTAATCTACCATAATTAATTGACACAGATTATTGATTCACAATAACTGTTAATTGCTAATACCATCTCTGCTCTTGTCCAGTGGTGGTTGTAGACTTTTATAAATGGAGAGGTTATGTGTCACTGTATTTACAAGGAAACATGACATTGCACAATGTGTATAATATTGTTAGTATATAACTTGCCACTTCTATGTAAATCACACCATTAAAAAATTTATAAAATTTTAATGTAAAATTAATATATAGACAACAATTAGTTTCAAGTGATCAATTTTTTGAGAAAGTGTTTAGTGAAGGGAAGGTAGGGCTGGGAGTCAGAAGAAAGGAAAAGAATATAAAAACTATAGTGAAAAGAGTAATGATATTATTAATCATGAGTGATTTAGATTTTTGTCATAGAAATGAAGAAATTTAACTTTGTGACAGTTGAAAATGTATAGATGGATACAGATTCTCTCACTGCGTGCAAATTCAATATTCCAATGCATTTATGACTTTTTGTAACTCTCTTTCCTCTTCCTGCTCCTTCAGAATCCTTTGCTGCCGTGTGTCCTTCCATAGAAATGCATCATTGTTTAACAGTCTAGCTAGCTCATGATTGTGGTTTGAATAAAATCTTTCAAGCATTTTACGTGTCTTTGGCAAGAGTTGGAGTGCCTTCATATGTGCAACTGGACTATAGTTGGTCTGTGCATTCAATATTTCATCTAGTTCATCTTCTGTTTGTGTTGGTAGATTCAGGAAATCCCAGACTTTAGTCAATAGTTTGTAGCCGTCAGCTGCAAGGTCTTCTGTTCTTAAGAACAGAAATTGGTTCCTTGGAATAGTCTCTAACCACTGAGTTATATGAACATGATATAGACTGATTCCAAGTCGAACACGACCACAAACATTATCAGTTACAGATTCACGACCATACAGAGCTCGATGTGTACAAACTTGCAGTCTATGATGCAATAGACATTCCTCAAATTCCTTAATCTCTAGTTCAGCTGTCTGATGAAATAACTCTGGTCCATTTTGGAGGTAATCATCAGGAATTGATTTAAGTTTTAGAGCATTCCAGTGTGTTTCACAAAGATAAGTAAAATCAGAGTACGTTCTATCAACAGGATCTCTCATTATGACTATGTATTTTGCACTGGGGACCATACTATGAAGGAGAGATGGTATAATGCACAGGTTCTTTGTCTCACGAGAGTCCCAGATGGTCGATTGGCTTGCATCAATGGCAAGTGCATGAGGTGTGCTACTTGCAATCTGGTGTGATGCATCCTGAAAATGCATGAGATAACGAACTATTGCAAGGATGTTGTGTGGAAACTTTGCATTGAAAGGCACTCTTGTCCACCAATGAGGTTCTTTGTTGATACCAGTTACAATATCAGGATTCCGCTTCATCATCTGAAAGAGCTGAGAGCTGCCAGTTTTTGGAAACCCAATAAAAAACACACCGGGTATACAGACAAGTGATTTAGGAACTTTAGCCTTTTTATCATTCTTGTCCTTCACCATAAATAATTGACTCATTGCATAAGATGCCTCACTGTCTGTTAATGACCCACCTTTATGCCAGAGTAGCTTTTTTACTTTCTGAGGGATGTACATGTGCATATACCAGCAAGGATTGCGAAAATTGGGGTCAAATTCTGATGGTGGTGGGATAACAGCTCTGAGAGTGTTAATGAAACTGCCCAAGTCTCTTGCAGAGTAAGAAGTATTTGTACTTACTGCAGATTCTACTAGACAAATGTCAGTGGGGTCACTTGAAATGTTTTTATGAAGATTATGATCATCTGAAGTTGACCATGAATGGGTGGTGTAATCTGTAGTATGTGTGTGTGTATGTGTGTTGTTAGAAATAATGTTTAAGAATGTCAAAATGCCCTAACAACACATACACAGTGATAGTTAGCATATAACTTTCTAAATACATCACATGTTTCAACAACAATAATAATTATACTTAGGTTACATTGTAATGCACCACAGCAATTAGAGAGTCTGACAAATGAATAGAAAAAGCCAACCCTCAACTAACTAATACATTATATATGGGAAAAATAAAGTGTTTATGCACATGATATTATTATGAGCATGTCCTATACCTTGTGTGCATAGTGCTCTAGACAGATAACAATATCTGACACTCACTAATACTAATACTAGACTAATACTAGACTACTACTCCACTATCTAACTACCACAACTTATCGTATTTTTACCACAAATGTTTTAACCATCTGCAATCTGGAACTTAAAAGTTAGACTTATTTCTGGCCCCTTTCTATACATTATTGTTTCTCTTAGTTCTAATTGTAATTTGATATAAAAACCTGTTAGAAGTGAGCAGCAAAATCATGCCTCTTTTGCAACTGTTTTCTCTTTTATGAACAGTGAAATGAAAGCTAGAATGATTATGCAAATACACACAGTTGCAGCGAGCATTATCTTAATTGCTCATAGCAGTTAGTTAAGTGTATTTATATATTTTGCATCTTCCAACATCTATTCAGACAACATGTGTGAGTTTTTATATGTACTTGAGTGCTTATACACTACACACTTGCCAGTGGACAGAGTTCAGAATTATTATGATGGGATATGATTTATGCATGTGCATGTGTGTAGTGAACTGCCCACAGGTCACTGAACAAGTATTAATTTTGTGGCTTTACACAATCAGTCTTTGGGTATTAGTGTCAGTTCATAATTACATACAATGTTGGAAATTTCCATGTTAGTAAACAAGGTTCATGTACAATAAGTCCACCAATAGTTGTATTATACAAGAGGGTTGCTACTGATGTGCTAGGCAAAAAGTCTGAGAACTTCAGCAGATAGTGATGCATGTTGTATGTATGTGGTAAGTGCCGCAAGCCACTGGACGTAGAGCACTGCCAGGCTTCCTATTTGTGGTGTGAGAATAGTAAATACTGCTACTGCATAGTAATTATTATTCATAGGTTACTACACCACAAGAGCACGAAGCCTAAATGAGTATCAGAAATGTTTCATTGTGCTAGCAACAAAGTGATTTATGAAACCATTGAACATACATTGATGAGAATCACTGTGAATTTATCAACAAAAATGATATTAAATTCTTTGCTATAGTAATGTGCCATCTACCTCAATCCACTGTTCATGTGTCATATAACATGATGTGATTATTATAACAAGAGACAGGATTAACTATTACAAGAACTGGTTAGTCTTGCAAGCCAGCCGTAATTTTCCCTATGTGAGCATGTGTGTGCGATTGGTGGGTGGGGGAAAGTACCTCACTGTGCCTCAACCATCAATCACATGTGTATGCTCACATAAGGAGAAACATGGGTGGCTTGCGAGACTAGGTATGAAAGTGATACTATATGAAGTGTCTATATAAACAGGACCATTTAGTATTCATGTACAAATTTTTGGTCCTATTAATGGAATGTATCTTATAAATCAACTACATTTATGTTGTAGAACATGTGAACTTAGTACTTGCTACAGACCGCTTTAACAGTATTGTAGGGAATCTCAACATGAAGCAAGAAACTCCTTTGTTTCACTTAAATTTCAGATCATAGCCAACTTCTTAAACTTCACAATATATTATGCAACCAATTATAGGTGCATGGTCAATAGTGTGTGTGTGTGTGTGTGTGTGTGTGTGTGTGTGTGTGTGTGTGTGTGTGTGCGCACGCATGTGCGTGTGTTATGAGAGCTAATTTTCATGGAAACCACAGCAATGATGAGTAGGCCCTTGTCATTAATACCATCATTGTTATGTGGTAGTAGCCCTAGTATGATTTATCTGAATGACAGTGACTCGTATGATGGAACATCTGTTCCAACATGGGCTACTATTCTCAAGAACCATATCACAGTATAAGGTTGCATGCCACACTGAAAATAAAAATTAGAATTAGTCTAGATAATTGTGTTCAAAGGGACATTGAAATCACTTTCTATGTTAAAAACTAACTCCAAGTCAAATATATGACTACACATCTACAGAAAAACATGGGTATTGAGTTTGTGATTTAAAAAAAGTGACAGGCATACCACTTGCTTACATTAATGCATTGCTGATGGGAGAGAATTAATGCCAGTAAGCTATAGGGCAAATTGCAACACCCCTTCTATCTACCATTTAAATTCTACTACAAAGGATTTATGACTTAGTTGAGTTGAACAGGATATGGGATGTATATACAAGTTATGGGGAATCAAGATAACTACCACAGTCCAGCCCTAACTTAACTAGATAAGGGACAGTGGCAGACTAGTATACACAGTTATTCTAATCTCTACCATCAACCTGCTGTCTGTGAACCTCAAACTATGCCAGCAGCCTTTGATCAGATCATAGCTTGTCTCAAAATCAACCATGCATAACAGACCAAGCCTACTTGTAGCAGTGTGACCACTGCCCTGGGGCAGCTATTACAGGCATTATAGTGCAGCCATACAGTATAATACTTGAGGTAAATATTTGTGTGCTAGTGGTAGTTGGAGCTGTAACTAGGTGGTACAGCGGAATCCACTGGTGTAAGGGTGCAGTGTGCACTATACATATTATCACACTAATTAAATTTCTACAGTTACCACAATACACCAAGTAAAATTATACATAATTACACATTGTAGTTAGATGGTTAATTAAGAAAATATACAGAATAATTTTACTAATCTCTACACAGGCATGTTAGTTAGGTATATAACTGAACTTGTAAAGTAGTACAAGATGATAGCTGTAGAACCTTCTGTATAACTAAGGGAGGAAATAACATGCAGGTTGAAACCATTATACACACAATATCTAGTAATTATCATAATTATGTGGTTTGCTGGTTTTTGTGTTTAATAATTTACACAAGGCGTAACATATAAACGCTTGCAAGACTATGAAAGTCTTAAAGAGTATATACTTATAATTCACATAATAAATATAATAATAGTAATATAGAGCTATAAATCTGGCCATTGTAACAGCAAGCCATTATAACTTCTTTGTCATACAATTATATTGGGACAGCTACAGCTATAAATCTAAGAGCTTTTATAATATTTTCATTCATAACAGAAATACACTTTCTATAGAGCCTCTATGAATCAATCATGCACCTACCCGTCCCGGTGTGTCTCCCTGTTCTAGCTGTACCGTTGCCGGCTCCCTGCTGGCCGTTCAGCATGAACCAACCAATGCAGCACACATTCAGCACCATTGAAACGCACACCAAGCCACGAAACATCTTCCGCGACGCCACGCGCATCTCTTCACGACTCATCACCCTTACTGATTTCGCGTAACAACAACAGCAGCACGACGGTATTGAGTCGAATAGCGCATGCGCAATAACTGTGATTTGACTATAATATATACTATTTTGAAGTACGTTCCAATTGTTCAATTTCTTGTCGAAGTGATTCTTCCATCTTGATCTTCTCCAACTACAGTAACATACAACCATGCAATCATTATTGAGGGGAAATTCTTCCAAGGTGATAATAAATATCAAAAAATTGCTACGAAATTGTAAAACCTAAGTTTTTGTGGCAACAATAGAAAAATGCTTAGAAAAGCAACAATAAAAAAGACATACAGCACAAAAAAGTCATCAAAGACAACACATCTTTTTATATAAAAAGGGGTCATGTTTAGGATTCAAACTCACGGCTCCTCTATCCAAACAAATGATCTATCAACTAAGTATCAAGGGAGCTCAGTGAGTAGTGGTCGAATCACACAACACAAAGCATGTTCAAACAAGTCTCTAAAAGCCTGATAACTGTCTATATATTTCTACCTCTGATGAAAGTTAGGCAATGCTCACTCCCACCATATCTACTGTCATGATCATAGTTTTTACCTGGTTGAGCTCTAATTGAACACCTTCAGCTTGTTGTTGCTTCAATTGATCAATCTGCCGTAGCTTCTATAATTTTATGATAAAATATGTTGTTCACCAAAATGTAGTTCACATCATAATATGTAGTGTCAATGATGTTGGAGCTAATAATAAATGTGCATTAAACAGAAGTGCATATGATTTATGTTGATAGTGTCAAACACATTCTATAGCATAGTTGTATTTATTAAGCAGCCCCATCAAATTCGTTTTAGGTTACGTGGTCATTTTAGTGGCCTCCATTTTTCTGACTCTTTAAGCCTGTGTTGTATTATTTACAAAAAATTCAGTCCGGAAGAGCATACATAAAAATGATCTTGAATTACTTTTCTGAGATTCTTTATCTTTTTCTCTGTAGCACCTCCTCCTCCACCTGTTGCCCCTTCAACTTTGACTTCTCCCATTAAATGTGTTGCCATAGATACAGCATCCCTCTGTTCCTGACTTCGTCCACCCATTCCTTGTTGTTTAGTTTGTTGTTGTTGTTGCTGCTTCTTACGTCTGTTTTTCTGAGCAGACTTCGACACTGTAAAAAGCAGTATATTCAAAGCAGCAACTCTATATTTGTACAAATACTAAACAAAATATAGTCTCTCTCTCTCACACACACATTTTTAGATTTTGGCCCTTAGGCTACCGTTGGAATGTAAACTAAAATAATTGTGGTAATCCATCGGAATTAGACACAGAGTATAATAACTAACTGTACACACATAAAACTAACTAAGAGTAGAAAAGCAACAATAAAAAAGACATACAGCACAAACAAGTCATCAAAGACAACAATTCTTTTTTATAAAAAGGGGTCATGTTTAGGATTCAAACTCACAGCTCCTCTATCCAAACAAATGATCTGTCAACTAAGTACCAAGGGAGCTCAGTGAGTAGTGGTCAAATCACACAACACAAAGCATGTTCAAACAAATCTCTAAAGCCTGATAATCAAACATAGCATGTAGGAGTAGGCCCTACTTTTGGAATGTAAAGCAGACTGCTCTAATCCTTTGGAATTTTTAACCAGACACACAGTATAATTATCTAACTGTACATACATAAAATTATTTGAGAGTAGAAAAAATGACATAGAGAACAAAAAGTCACCAGGACAACCCTTCTTTCTTATGTGACTTTGCGTATGACTTGAACTCAAGGGACCCCTTTATACAAACAAACACTCTATCAACTGAGCTACCAAGGCAGCTCAGCAGGTAGTGGTCGAATCACACAACACAAAGCATGTTCAAGTAAGGCAATACATTAGGTATCAAGCCTGATAATTGAATGCAGCATGTAGAAGTAGGCCAAGTAGCCAAATGCTAATGCAAATAATACACACACACGTGTAGATATATATAGGCTGATGGTGCAACACTTGGTACTTTAGATGTTAACTCACATCCAGGTCCCTGTCCACCATCTCTAGCACTTGCTCCCTAGAACAAGTATGATATACAACACATGCACACTTATTAAATACACTGTTGTCATGTGCATGTTGCTCTGTGTAAACTCACAGGTGGTCCTGTTTTCCCTCTAAGTGCTGGAGGCACGTAAGCAGCTGTTTTCTGGGCTGTGGAAGTAAAAGTGGGAAAGAAAGGGGAGTTTCAATTCACAAATGATAAATGTTCTCAAGTTTCTAGTATACACAGACTAGTCTTGCTATTTTGCATATCTATACTAGTTGATCACAGTATAACTTGTGAATGGATCAAAGTGTTTGGGAAACATTCCTGAAACTGGCTTACTAGAATACATACTGTAGGTCTACATAAATAGTAGTATTATATAAGTATAAAAATCATATTACATAATACAAAATGAAAAGGGTTATAGGAATGGTATGGTAGCAAGACTGTCCCTTCTGAAGTGGTAGTGGATAACCCCCTCAACTACATCAAGTTTTTTCTCCTTTGGGTCAAAAATGAGGGTTGCACATGATTGATTACTATATACGTACATGTGTTGCCTGCCTCTGTGGACTAATAACAGTCTCTTAACTAAAAGTTACATTTCTGGTTTATGTTTTACTCAGATCATATGGCATTAATAGGTACATTTCCTTTATATTATAGTGCCATAAACTGCATGTGTAGGTGTAGTATTTCATTTTTACATTTTTGTGTTTTTAATTAGTATGCAGCATGACAGTGAGAATATTAACAATAGTTGAATGAAGCTTTGAGTACTCCTTTCTTAAATGTGCAATAGTCGATTTTCTCAAGTGATTAGTTGATGTTAACTCAAGCTGAGCTATTAAAACAAACAGTTGCCCATCTGATGATGTTGAAACACTACAATCTAGAGAATTACTACCCAATGCAGTGAATTATCCCAGCCAAGCCTTACATGTATACAGATTAAATTCTGATGTTGATTCACAAAATGCCCTGATGCTAAATAACTTAGCTCCACAAAGTACCCAATATACTATTAAAGCCATTGATTCTATAGCTGGTCAGACCCATCACATAAGTCTTTCTACCATATCTGACAAACAATCTGAAACAGGTGGACTTCGCAGTATTGTTAAACTAGCTATTGGTGCAGGTGTAATGCTTACAACCAATGTTGATGTATCAGATGGCCTTGTTAATGGTGCCAGGGGTAAAGTGGTCCATGTTATTGTTAGTAATAATCAAGTCACTATTGTACTAGTAAAGTTTGACAATCACACTGTTGGAGTTAAATCAATCCAGTCAAGTCAATATCGTAGTAGATTTCCTTGTGCTGTACCATTGAATGAAGTTGTTTTTTTTGCAAAAGAAACAGTCTGAAATTAAACGTTTGCAGTTCCCACTGACATTAGCATGGGCTACCACAATACACAAAGTACAAGATCCAACAATGGATGAAATAGTTTTGGATATGAAAGGTGGTAGATTCAGTCCTGGACAAGCCTATGTAGCATTCAGTCATGTCAAAACACTAACAAGATTGTATAAATTGAATTTCAATTCTCAAGCCATCAAAAAACATTGATGTCGAGAATGAGATGGTTAGATTAAAGAACAATCTATTACAGCCTGTGCCTAAAATGTCATGTGATTCAAGCTCTCATTTCACTATAGCATTGTTAAATGTGCGATCAGTAACTGCTAAACTACCAGATAAAATATCTGACAACAGTCCTAGATCTGCTAATATACTATGTTTTGTGAGACTTGGCTACATGCAACTCAGTCTTCACCTGTATTGTTAAGTAACCAGACTGTTATCAGATGTGATAGGATAACATATGAAAACAAAGGTGGAGTTATGGTTTTTGTACCTTGTAATACACAAAAATTTGCAATTAATTCTTAAATTAAGTAATAGTATTCAAATAGCACTAAGTCTTATATACAGATCACCTACAGTTTCTCAGTCATCATTAATTAGTGTGCTAAATACTGTATTGAGACATGTAACACAGTATAAAATGCCATGTGTGATACTTGGAGATTTCAATGAAGAACTGTTATACAACCCAAACTCTTCTATATTGAAACTTATGTCTACATTTGGATTTAGACAGTTAGTTAATTCACCTACAACATCACAAGGCACACTGATAGATCATGTGTACTACAGAAATCATTGTACTAATCTATCAAGCAATGTTGTAGTACAAGTTCAAGACACATACTATAGCGATCATGACACTGTCTATTGCAGTATACCAATATTATAATTACAAAAGAAAAGAAGGTAACACACTTTATAGTAAAAATAACAAGTTCATTAGTAATCTTTTTCTGTTTCTCCAACTTCTTCATGCTTATTTTTAGTTCTCGATTACACTGTTCAATTCTTTTCTTCACTCTCGCTATTTCCAATTCATCTTTCGCACTACTTTCACTGCTTTCATCCTGAATTGTATAGCTACACATAAGTCTCTGCAAATAAACTATACTCATATCTAATTCACTTCACTACTGCTCTCCTGGTTTCTCATTGCCAGCTGTAGCTACGTCGGGATCGTATAGTTGGTATAATATGTCATATATACAGGGAATATAATATTATAGTGCACTATATTAAATATAGCATTATTATATACCTGCCGAAACATGTAACAAAAGTTCATTACAAAACCACCGCCACGCCACATAGCTGTATATATAAATAAACGTTCAAAAACAGTTTCGACCCATTGCCAATTCTATAGACTAAACAGTATATTGTCAAAGTGTCGCTTAAAGCAAAATCTCCAGCTGGCAATAGTAAATGGGAAAGACTCCTTGATACAAATGAAGCAAAGACGTCTCCAGAAAAATCTCCGGCTCGTAATCATAACATGATGGAAACACACATCGTTACTGACAAAGCAAAAATACCACCAACAAAATCTCCAGCCTGTGATAATAAGCGTGAAAGACCACTCGATACTGATAAAGATGATATCTCTAATTTAAAGAAAGTCTGTCGCACACTGTACAAGGAATAGTATTGCAGGGGTCTCTGTTAAAGAAGAGTAAAACAGAACATAACTTTTTTGATGGCAAAATAAGTGATGGCATATCTACCATGCGATTTGTTGGGTATGATCCCAAAGGAAGACATCAAATTGTGGACTGGCAAGAAAAAAAAACAGCCGTAACCTTGTCAAATTGTGAGGTGAAGAGAGGGCGACGTTAAGAGGACGGGTTGGAAGTGCAAGTTCACAGCAGCACACAAATTTTGCAATCCATGAAAACATTTGATGTCACCACTCAAAAAGAACAACTTTCGCCGTAACTACAATATCAGATATTCCTAATGTACCGGTTCACCTAGTCAATATAACTGTTAAGATTGTAAAATTGAAAGAGTTCCAGATGGAAAACAGAAGAGAGATGTTATAGTTGCTGATTCATCTGGAAACACTGTCCTCGTACTTTGGAAAGACAGTATTCATCAAGTAGACGAAGACAAATCATATTGAATGACAGGACTAATGGTGAAACTGTTTAAAGGAAACATTTTCTATCTACAACAAAAAATTGCTCCACAATAGACAAAATTGAAGAGTTTGGAACGAAGACAATGCCGGCAGGTACACCTGGTTTTCAGCTTCCTGAGCAGCTGATGGTGGATATACTAGATGAGCAAGCTGATGTTTATGCATTGGGTATACTTCTCATTGACCTTTTCGGTGAAAAAGTAGTCTAGGAAGGACTAACACCTATTATTACAAAGGTTGTCATACAGCAAAAGCCCCCAGATTATGGTCATGTATAAGGTTCCATACAGTCAATATGTAGTGGGTGTTTTTAGATGAAAGAGACCCGGTCTTCAATGTCAATTGTCTTTCAACTACTGCTAGATGCAACAAAGCAGTACTAACTCATCACTTTTCTGTTGCATTGTCATCACTTCTCATATTAATTTCATCATCATAGCATTCTGCTCTATAATTATAAATTATGATTTGATACAGTAGGTTGATTCCACATTGAAAATTATTTTAAGTCACATGTTTTAGTCCTTTATTTCTACATAAAACAAGTTCAAAATATAAATCAAGGCATTATAGCTAGTCAACAATGGCCAGTTTCACAAACTAAACCTGAAGTCTAGGCATAAATAAAAGCTTGTCAGGACATCTGTGAGGTATTGCTGGTGCAGTGGGACAAATGGGATGGCTATTCCATTCTGAAGCTATTTGTCGAACTTTATTTTGAAGGATGTTCATAAAGGCTAATCGCAGGCAACCCCTGAAAATGGTGAATGCATAGTAACATAGAGACCTGAAGTGCCTCATTCAAAAAAACGTTAATATGCAGCATAATTATACCTTCAAGCTGTTTGATGCTATTTATGTAATAGTGTGCTATAACTGCAGGATCATTATTAGAAGTACTAACTTCAAGCCAGATTATATGACGAGAAAACCTAGCCAAGAAATTGCACACATTTGCATTTATATACATGAAGTGACGCCTTTACCCATCTATGCAACCATGTATTGCAAAGCCAAATGGCTTGAGTTTATCGTAGCCATCGATCTGCCACACATAGTTAGGACCCTGAATGGATTCTTTTGTACTTACGCATATAGCAAAAAATCTAATTTGAACTAATACCTTGTTGTAGTATACTCTTCTCTGCAACTTACGTTGCCTCATGTGCTATTAATGGGGTCTATCTGCCTAATGATCATCATTATAGTTTTCCTGAATAAAAGTATATGGCTGAGTGTCCAACATAAAGGTAGCTACTATAATACATACCCGTCAATCACAGCTTTATGTGTGGATATCAATCTCCTCCATAAAGGCCTGTAGCCTAGCTGGATACCCAAATGCCTCAATTAGCTCTACCAATATCAGAAAACACCATCTTTGTAGCACAACATCTATATACCTTCGTAAGCTGCATGAGCTTACCTGCACTAGATGGCTTACATGCCTGAGATTAGCCGCTGTCTTAGGAGTACGTTGCCGCAACCAAAGCAACTTCAGCTTTCGCTTCATTGATATGACAAGACTATGTACAATACATAAAAATTCTAGTATAAGTTTGTAATGATGGCCAGCATCAAAGTAGTAGGTGATTAGATCGTCAGTTGATACATTTTGCAACGAGGGACACCACGGCAGATGACATGCAACAATCAGAGCAGTGTTATTTGTATTGGGGGGCTTAGGAGTAGTTTTAAATAAACCCACTAGTCATTCACAATTACCTTCTTTAATGTATGTTTGTCATCGAACATGTAATGTCATTTTTATTCTATCTTCTTGTAACGAAAAACACCTTATCATACTTGACTCCAAATCTGACACAGAATAAGCAAAATGAATGGAGTGGTGTCTGGGCCAATTTACATTATAAAACTTTGACCACACTCACTATGTGTAGGCACACACTCAAGCACTTTATACAGTTTACAAGAAAACAGTTTCTGTTTTTGTTATGCACTCTAAAAACATATTGCAGAGATTTTTGGACATAACATGTAACTGTACACATAACTCATGCTCATCACTGTAGAGTGTTAGTTACTGTATCTTTGGTAAGTACTGGTCATAGATCATGAGGTTTATAGTGGTGCTGGCTATGTTATGTAGTGTGACAGCTGATGGGAATCATAGCTGTCCACTTTGGCACTATCTTCATCAAGAAAAGTGCAAGTGTGGAGATAGCTTGAAAAGTGCAATTCTCTGCTCCGATGATAAGATACTTTTACGAGTTGATCATATCATAGATGTGTGGCAGAACACCACAGTTGCAGCTACGAACAAATATGCTTATCACAACTATAGTGCCATTCCAAGTCATATAAGAGTGTATTCAATAATTCCGGCCGACACAGCACCAGAAGAATTGAGAGAGATTCTGTGTAATAATAGCAACAGAATGGGCTTCATGTGTGGAGAATGTCTTCCTAACTATGGGCCCAGTGCTCATACTTTAATTTGCCAAAAATGTCATCTGTCTCTACCATCAGCTATTGTTCTTTACCTCAGCATCAAGCTTCTTCCTACTACAATATTTTTCATTATAATCATGATGTTTCGGTTGTACATCTACAGAGGACCAATGTTGGGCTATATCATATTTTGCCAAACACTGATTTTAATACAAAGGTTTGATTCATCATTTATTGCACTATTGATCTATCAACTTAGTCAATACACATTACTTGCAAACATACCATTCGCAATATCAATAATTGTAGGTTTAGATTTTACAATAATAGCTCCACATGTTTGTCTCAGTGATAAACTTGATGACTCTGACGTACAATTCATCAACTATGTACTGTCTGTTCTCTTTCCTTTGTTTCTGGTTGTCATCACTTACATACTCATTGAACTTCATGTACAACAATATAAAATAGTCGTCTTTTGCTGGAAGCCATTTCATCGTTGTTTTAAACATAATTGGAGTGCTTCTGACTCCATTGTTCATGCCTTCGCCTCTCTTATATTTCTTACCTTTGCTAACTTGAACTATGAAGGCCACGATTTTTTGGTTTTGATGAGAATACACACTGCTAATCATGTATTAATGGATGATGTTCCATTAGTCAACCCATCACTATTTCCATATACTCTTAAGTTTACTTTATATTTCATAATTGTTTGCATTCTGCTCTTGTTTGTGGGTGCTGTGCCTTCTTTACTTCTTCTAATCCATCCCATACCAATGTTCAGGAAAAGACTGGAGAAATGTTGTTCTCAGCGATTTATTCTCGGATTGAACACTTTTATGGAGACATTTCAAATTCCTTTTAAAGATGGTTGTAATGGAACACATGATTATAGAATTGTTCCTGGTGTGGGAGCCACCTTACTTCTTGTCTCGATCATATTTGACCTCCTGTCACATGTAGCACACTATGAGAACTACAACTTGTCAGCACATGTGGTTGGGTTCACTATAATCTCCATGTTATTTGCCTATTTACATCCTTGCAAGTCATCAAGTGCAAATATATCAATTGTTTTTCATTGTCTATTGCTAGCAGTTATCAATGCACTTGTGATGCTATGGAAACAAGACTTTGTGATGGACACAATCATCCTTGCATACACCTTTGCCATTTTAGTATCTCTTCCACACATGATGATGTTCTTATGGTTGTGCTATAAACTTGCCAAGATGGGAGAAAAATTTGTTGTGTGTTTCAATTGGGCAGTGGAACAGATCAAATTTAGAAAATGTGCAGTTGGTGAACAAGCTCCATTGCTCGGAGATGACCATAGTCTCAATTCTCCAGTGTATCAACGGTGTACATGCAATAAGTGACAAAACACACCAATACATTTTTAACACTGGGTTGAACAAAACTAATACTGATTACATACATACATACATACATACGTCACTGTCATGCATGTTAGACAGAAATGTTTATATCCTTTAAAACCCACTATGATTTGTATATTATAACGTTCGTATGTTCTTATGTGTTAGAAATGTTATTGCGCATTCATGATAGTAATCAAAACACTATCAGTACCAACCTTAAAGCTTGTAATACTCTTCATATAGTTGTTATAAATATGTTGTGTAAGATAAACCTGTTGTGTATGTTGTGTAAGATAAACCTGAATTTTAAATTTCTTCTGCTTAAAAAAGCAGCACTTTTACAGGCATATCCTCAAACAGAAAAGACTAATGAAAACTTGCCTCAACATCAACCTATACCATATTATCTGTTGCATTAACTTATAGCTGAGAATCTGAATTTAGTATAGAGATGAATGTTGTGTATTTAAATTTAGAGACAGGTGAAGTTTACAAATGGTTGACTGGTGTACAAACCCTACTTCTCCCAAATCTTCTTCCCAATTTCTCAGTTGAACACAAACTAACCATTGTGATCCTTTTCAGCTTGGAAAGTGGTTAAATAACACACACACACACACACACACAAACGTATGTGACACTCTACCTCAAATATCTACTGTTCACTTAGCTGATTACATGTTATATACGAGGAACTAAATTCTTCAAGGTAGCTATATATAATGGCACTTTTCCTCTCTGTTCAACAAAATATCTCAGTAAAGATTACAGATAGGCTAGAGTTCACTCCATTATTCTATACTGCTTTGAGTGCCAAGTATGCAGGTAAGTACAGATTTATACAAATAGAATAGATTGGGGTAGTGGGGTACACAATGTATATATGTTGCACTAGGAGAGGGATGTCATATGATGGAGTGTTATAAAAGCTTTGCCGCTATTGCATAGTTCATGACATAAGCCATGTGCTGCTGCATGTTCTAGCTGGGTCTATCTACTCATATTATGTATTTTTACTTTTCTAAATCACAAGTGTGATTTTCCAGGCTGTAAATATACCTTGTAATAGATGGAAACAAGAAAAATTGGCAAGATATTTGTTTCGCAAAAGATGATGGATCAGTCATTTATCTGGGGCTTCCTACTGGTAATTATGTCAAGACTGGCAGCACAGCTTCGCCTGCATATAAATCACACTTCTGCCAGCAACACACACAAAGATCTTGCTCTACTGAAAATAATGCAGATGGTACAGAAATTAGATAGACTATTGTTATTGGTCACTTTTATAGTAAAACAACTTCCATTTTAGAATGGAGCAAAGAGGCATTGTTGAAAGTTAATTTGT
>CAXHUQ010000285.1:0-13329 GCA_964020085.1 Micromussa lordhowensis
TCAAACGAAATACCATCGAAGAAAAAAGAGATGTGATGCATTAGAGCTCTGTCAACTGATATCTTTAGCATTGTTTTAAAGTACCTTGTATAGCTGCTGCCTGGTGGTTGAGAGGCATCATAAAGCCTTGATAAACCCGTAAGTCATCAACACGTTTTAAAGAAGCAAAATGTGTTCTGTAACTTCGAACGCAACTGCCGATTAAAATCGAGTTGTCGGCGTTTGAGGTCAGGTCGATCCAGGCAGCGAAGTCCAAAAGCAGTTCTTGCCCAAGAAAAAAAGCCCTCTCGTGAGTTGAGGCCCATTTGCCAAGCGTTGCTAGCGTCCAAGTTTGGAAAGCGAGGACTGGTTTTAGACTTATAAAATTTGTCTTGTATCCGAGCGCCATGTTTCCCGCGCACGAGGTGTAAATAAAGAGCCTTCCCGGCAATGCATTGTGATCGCGTTGACCGGACGTTTCTCGGACTGGGAACTAGTGTGATGAATCATCTGAGGAGGCTAGTGGAAAAGGGGGATAAGTGACGATTTTGGCTTTTTTTTAATTTTTTGCTCCAAATAAGCTGAATTTTTGCATGTGACATTTATTTCAGTTGAAAAACATTGCTAGTTGTATTTTTTTTCGCTGCGTTTCTCTTCGTTTTCGAGAAATAACCTTTGCAAATAACAAAAATAATAATAATAGCAAACAAGGCACGCAGGTTGCCTTTAGGAGTTTATTTGTTGAACAGGAAACAGGCAGACTGTTTATAGTGTATGAAGTCAAAATCAAATCCTACAGCATTTAGAGCGAAAGTCTGGGAACAGGTCGTTTACATGGGTTATTGTGACGTGAAACAACACGTGAATCGATCGAGCGTCAAACGAAATACCATCGAAGAAAAAAGAGATGTGATGCATTAGAGCTCTGTCAACTGATATCTTTAGCATTGTTTTAAAGTACCTTGTATAGCTGCTGCCTGGTGGTTGAGAGGCATCATAAAGCCTTGATAAACCCGTAAGTCATCAACACGTTTTAAAGAAGCAAAATGTGTTCTGTAACTTCGAACGCAACTGCCGATTAAAATCGAGTTGTCGGCGTTTGAAGTCAGGTCGATCCAGGCAGCGAAGTCCAAAAGCAGTTCTTGCCCAAGAAAAAAAGCCCTCTCGTGAGTTGAGGCCCATTTGCCAAGCGTTGCTAGCGTCCAAGTTTGGAAAGCGAGGACTGGTTTTAGACTTATAAAATTTGTCTTGTATCCGAGCGCCATGTTTCCCGCGCACGAGGTGTAAATAAAGAGCCTTCCCGGCAATGCATTGTGATCGCGTTGACCGGACGTTTCTCGGACTGGGAACTAGTGTGATGAATCATCTGAGGAGGCTAGTGGAAAAGGGGGATAAGTGACGATTTTGGCTTTTTTTTAATTTTTTGCTCCAAATAAGCTGAATTTTTGCATGTGACATTTATTTCAGTTGAAAAACATTGCTAGTTGTATTTTTTTTTCGCTGCGTTTCTCTTCGTTTTCGAGAAATAACCTTTGCAAATAACAAAAATAATAATAATAGCAAACAAGGCACGCAGGTTGCCTTTAGGAGTTTATTTGTTGAACAGGAAACAGGCAGACTGTTTATAGTGTATGAAGTCAAAATCAAATCCTACAGCATTTAGAGCGAAAGTCTGGGAACAGGTCGTTTACATGGGTTATTGTGACGTGAAACAACACGTGAATCGATCGAGCGTCAAACGAAATACCATCGAAGAAAAAAGAGATGTGATGCATTAGAGCTCTGTCAACTGATATCTTTAGCATTGTTTTAAAGTACCTTGTATAGCTGCTGCCTGGTGGTTGAGAGGCATCATAAAGCCTTGATAAACCCGTAAGTCATCAACACGTTTTAAAGAAGCAAAATGTGTTCTGTAACTTCGAACGCAACTGCCGATTAAAATCGAGTTGTCGGCGTTTGAGGTCAGGTCGATCCAGGCAGCGAAGTCCAAAAGCAGTTCTTGCCCAAGAAAAAAAGCCCTCTCGTGAGTTGAGGCCCATTTGCCAAGCGTTGCTAGCGTCCAAGTTTGGAAAGCGAGGACTGGTTTTAGACTTATAAAATTTGTCTTGTATCCGAGCGCCATGTTTCCCGCGCACGAGGTGTAAATAAAGAGCCTTCCCGGCAATGCATTGTGATCGCGTTGACCGGACGTTTCTCGGACTGGGAACTAGTGTGATGAATCATCTGAGGAGGCTAGTGGAAAAGGGGGATAAGTGACGATTTTGGCTTTTTTTTAATTTTTTGCTCCAAATAAGCTGAATTTTTGCATGTGACATTTATTTCAGTTGAAAAACATTGCTAGTTGTATTTTTTTTTCGCTGCGTTTCTCTTCGTTTTCGAGAAATAACCTTTGCAAATAACAAAAATAATAATAATAGCAAACAAGGCACGCAGGTTGCCTTTAGGAGTTTATTTGTTGAACAGGAAACAGGCAGACTGTTTATAGTGTATGAAGTCAAAATCAAATCCTACAGCATTTAGAGCGAAAGTCTGGGAACAGGTCGTTTACATGGGTTATTGTGACGTGAAACAACACGTGAATCGATCGAGCGTCAAACGAAATACCATCGAAGAAAAAAGAGATGTGATGCATTAGAGCTCTGTCAACTGATATCTTTAGCATTGTTTTAAAGTACCTTGTATAGCTGCTGCCTGGTGGTTGAGAGGCATCATAAAGCCTTGATAAACCCGTAAGTCATCAACACGTTTTAAAGAAGCAAAATGTGTTCTGTAACTTCGAACGCAACTGCCGATTAAAATCGAGTTGTCGGCGTTTGAGGTCAGGTCGATCCAGGCAGCGAAGTCCAAAAGCAGTTCTTGCCCAAGAAAAAAAGCCCTCTCGTGAGTTGAGGCCCATTTGCCAAGCGTTGCTAGCGTCCAAGTTTGGAAAGCGAGGACTGGTTTTAGACTTATAAAATTTGTCTTGTATCCGAGCGCCATGTTTCCCGCGCACGAGGTGTAAATAAAGAGCCTTCCCGGCAATGCATTGTGATCGCGTTGACCGGACGTTTCTCGGACTGGGAACTAGTGTGATGAATCATCTGAGGAGGCTAGTGGAAAAGGGGGATAAGTGACGATTTTGGCTTTTTTTTAATTTTTTGCTCCAAATAAGCTGAATTTTTGCATGTGACATTTATTTCAGTTGAAAAACATTGCTAGTTGTATTTTTTTTTCGCTGCGTTTCTCTTCGTTTTCGAGAAATAACCTTTGCAAATAACAAAAATAATAATAATAGCAAACAAGGCACGCAGGTTGCCTTTAGGAGTTTATTTGTTGAACAGGAAACAGGCAGACTGTTTATAGTGTATGAAGTCAAAATCAAATCCTACAGCATTTAGAGCGAAAGTCTGGGAACAGGTCGTTTACATGGGTTATTGTGACGTGAAACAACACGTGAATCGATCGAGCGTCAAACGAAATACCATCGAAGAAAAAAGAGATGTGATGCATTAGAGCTCTGTCAACTGATATCTTTAGCATTGTTTTAAAGTACCTTGTATAGCTGCTGCCTGGTGGTTGAGAGGCATCATAAAGCCTTGATAAACCCGTAAGTCATCAACACGTTTTAAAGAAGCAAAATGTGTTCTGTAACTTCGAACGCAACTGCCGATTAAAATCGAGTTGTCGGCGTTTGAGGTCAGGTCGATCCAGGCAGCGAAGTCCAAAAGCAGTTCTTGCCCAAGAAAAAAAGCCCTCTCGTGAGTTGAGGCCCATTTGCCAAGCGTTGCTAGCGTCCAAGTTTGGAAAGCGAGGACTGGTTTTAGACTTATAAAATTTGTCTTGTATCCGAGCGCCATGTTTCCCGCGCACGAGGTGTAAATAAAGAGCCTTCCCGGCAATGCATTGTGATCGCGTTGACCGGACGTTTCTCGGACTGGGAACTAGTGTGATGAATCATCTGAGGAGGCTAGTGGAAAAGGGGGATAAGTGACGATTTTGGCTTTTTTTTAATTTTTTGCTCCAAATAAGCTGAATTTTTGCATGTGACATTTATTTCAGTTGAAAAACATTGCTAGTTGTATTTTTTTTTCGCTGCGTTTCTCTTCGTTTTCGAGAAATAACCTTTGCAAATAACAAAAATAATAATAATAGCAAACAAGGCACGCAGGTTGCCTTTAGGAGTTTATTTGTTGAACAGGAAACAGGCAGACTGTTTATAGTGTATGAAGTCAAAATCAAATCCTACAGCATTTAGAGCGAAAGTCTGGGAACAGGTCGTTTACATGGGTTATTGTGACGTGAAACAACACGTGAATCGATCGAGCGTCAAACGAAATACCATCGAAGAAAAAAGAGATGTGATGCATTAGAGCTCTGTCAACTGATATCTTTAGCATTGTTTTAAAGTACCTTGTATAGCTGCTGCCTGGTGGTTGAGAGGCATCATAAAGCCTTGATAAACCCGTAAGTCATCAACACGTTTTAAAGAAGCAAAATGTGTTCTGTAACTTCGAACGCAACTGCCGATTAAAATCGAGTTGTCGGCGTTTGAGGTCAGGTCGATCCAGGCAGCGAAGTCCAAAAGCAGTTCTTGCCCAAGAAAAAAAGCCCTCTCGTGAGTTGAGGCCCATTTGCCAAGCGTTGCTAGCGTCCAAGTTTGGAAAGCGAGGACTGGTTTTAGACTTATAAAATTTGTCTTGTATCCGAGCGCCATGTTTCCCGCGCACGAGGTGTAAATAAAGAGCCTTCCCGGCAATGCATTGTGATCGCGTTGACCGGACGTTTCTCGGACTGGGAACTAGTGTGATGAATCATCTGAGGAGGCTAGTGGAAAAGGGGGATAAGTGACGATTTTGGCTTTTTTTTAATTTTTTGCTCCAAATAAGCTGAATTTTTGCATGTGACATTTATTTCAGTTGAAAAACATTGCTAGTTGTATTTTTTTTTCGCTGCGTTTCTCTTCGTTTTCGAGAAATAACCTTTGCAAATAACAAAAATAATAATAATAGCAAACAAGGCACGCAGGTTGCCTTTAGGAGTTTATTTGTTGAACAGGAAACAGGCAGACTGTTTATAGTGTATGAAGTCAAAATCAAATCCTACAGCATTTAGAGCGAAAGTCTGGGAACAGGTCGTTTACATGGGTTATTGTGACGTGAAACAACACGTGAATCGATCGAGCGTCAAACGAAATACCATCGAAGAAAAAAGAGATGTGATGCATTAGAGCTCTGTCAACTGATATCTTTAGCATTGTTTTAAAGTACCTTGTATAGCTGCTGCCTGGTGGTTGAGAGGCATCATAAAGCCTTGATAAACCCGTAAGTCATCAACACGTTTTAAAGAAGCAAAATGTGTTCTGTAACTTCGAACGCAACTGCCGATTAAAATCGAGTTGTCGGTCGTTTGAGGTCAGGTCGATCCAGGCAGCGAAGTCCAAAAGCAGTTCTTGCCCAAGAAAAAAAGCCCTCTCGTGAGTTGAGGCCCATTTGCCAAGCGTTGCTAGCGTCCAAGTTTGGAAAGCGAGGACTGGTTTTAGACTTATAAAATTTGTCTTGTATCCGAGCGCCATGTTTCCCGCGCACGAGGTGTAAATAAAGAGCCTTCCCGGCAATGCATTGTGATCGCGTTGACCGGACGTTTCTCGGACTGGGAACTAGTGTGATGAATCATCTGAGGAGGCTAGTGGAAAAGGGGGATAAGTGACGATTTTGGCTTTTTTTTAATTTTTTGCTCCAAATAAGCTGAATTTTTGCATGTGACATTTATTTCAGTTGAAAAACATTGCTAGTTGTATTTTTTTTTCGCTGCGTTTCTCTTCGTTTTCGAGAAATAACCTTTGCAAATAACAAAAATAATAATAATAGCAAACAAGGCACGCAGGTTGCCTTTAGGAGTTTATTTGTTGAACAGGAAACAGGCAGACTGTTTATAGTGTATGAAGTCAAAATCAAATCCTACAGCATTTAGAGCGAAAGTCTGGGAACAGGTCGTTTACATGGGTTATTGTGACGTGAAACAACACGTGAATCGATCGAGCGTCAAACGAAATACCATCGAAGAAAAAAGAGATGTGATGCATTAGAGCTCTGTCAACTGATATCTTTAGCATTGTTTTAAAGTACCTTGTATAGCTGCTGCCTGGTGGTTGAGAGGCATCATAAAGCCTTGATAAACCCGTAAGTCATCAACACGTTTTAAAGAAGCAAAATGTGTTCTGTAACTTCGAACGCAACTGCCGATTAAAATCGAGTTGTCGGCGTTTGAGGTCAGGTCGATCCAGGCAGCGAAGTCCAAAAGCAGTTCTTGCCCAAGAAAAAAAGCCCTCTCGTGAGTTGAGGCCCATTTGCCAAGCGTTGCTAGCGTCCAAGTTTGGAAAGCGAGGACTGGTTTTAGACTTATAAAATTTGTCTTGTATCCGAGCGCCATGTTTCCCGCGCACGAGGTGTAAATAAAGAGCCTTCCCGGCAATGCATTGTGATCGCGTTGACCGGACGTTTCTCGGACTGGGAACTAGTGTGATGAATCATCTGAGGAGGCTAGTGGAAAAGGGGGATAAGTGACGATTTTGGCTTTTTTTTAATTTTTTGCTCCAAATAAGCTGAATTTTTGCATGTGACATTTATTTCAGTTGAAAAACATTGCTAGTTGTATTTTTTTTTCGCTGCGTTTCTCTTCGTTTTCGAGAAATAACCTTTGCAAATAACAAAAATAATAATAATAGCAAACAAGGCACGCAGGTTGCCTTTAGGAGTTTATTTGTTGAACAGGAAACAGGCAGACTGTTTATAGTGTATGAAGTCAAAATCAAATCCTACAGCATTTAGAGCGAAAGTCTGGGAACAGGTCGTTTACATGGGTTATTGTGACGTGAAACAACACGTGAATCGATCGAGCGTCAAACGAAATACCATCGAAGAAAAAAGAGATGTGATGCATTAGAGCTCTGTCAACTGATATCTTTAGCATTGTTTTAAAGTACCTTGTATAGCTGCTGCCTGGTGGTTGAGAGGCATCATAAAGCCTTGATAAACCCGTAAGTCATCAACACGTTTTAAAGAAGCAAAATGTGTTCTGTAACTTCGAACGCAACTGCCGATTAAAATCGAGTTGTCGGCGTTTGAGGTCAGGTCGATCCAGGCAGCGAAGTCCAAAAGCAGTTCTTGCCCAAGAAAAAAAGCCCTCTCGTGAGTTGAGGCCCATTTGCCAAGCGTTGCTAGCGTCCAAGTTTGGAAAGCGAGGACTGGTTTTAGACTTATAAAATTTGTCTTGTATCCGAGCGCCATGTTTCCCGCGCACGAGGTGTAAATAAAGAGCCTTCCCGGCAATGCATTGTGATCGCGTTGACCGGACGTTTCTCGGACTGGGAACTAGTGTGATGAATCATCTGAGGAGGCTAGTGGAAAAGGGGGATAAGTGACGATTTTGGCTTTTTTTTAATTTTTTGCTCCAAATAAGCTGAATTTTTGCATGTGACATTTATTTCAGTTGAAAAACATTGCTAGTTGTATTTTTTTTTCGCTGCGTTTCTCTTCGTTTTCGAGAAATAACCTTTGCAAATAACAAAAATAATAATAATAGCAAACAAGGCACGCAGGTTGCCTTTAGGAGTTTATTTGTTGAACAGGAAACAGGCAGACTGTTTATAGTGTATGAAGTCAAAATCAAATCCTACAGCATTTAGAGCGAAAGTCTGGGAACAGGTCGTTTACATGGGTTATTGTGACGTGAAACAACACGTGAATCGATGAGCGTCAAACGAAATACCATCGAAGAAAAAAGAGATGTGATGCATTAGAGCTCTGTCAACTGATATCTTTAGCATTGTTTTAAAGTACCTTGTATAGCTGCTGCCTGGTGGTTGAGAGGCATCATAAAGCCTTGATAAACCCGTAAGTCATCAACACGTTTTAAAGAAGCAAAATGTGTTCTGTAACTTCGAACGCAACTGCCGATTAAAATCGAGTTGTCGGCGTTTGAGGTCAGGTCGATCCAGGCAGCGAAGTCCAAAAGCAGTTCTTGCCCAAGAAAAAAAGCCCTCTCGTGAGTTGAGGCCCATTTGCCAAGCGTTGCTAGCGTCCAAGTTTGGAAAGCGAGGACTGGTTTTAGACTTATAAAATTTGTCTTGTATCCGAGCGCCATGTTTCCCGCGCACGAGGTGTAAATAAAGAGCCTTCCCGGCAATGCATTGTGATCGCGTTGACCGGACGTTTCTCGGACTGGGAACTAGTGTGATGAATCATCTGAGGAGGCTAGTGGAAAAGGGGGATAAGTGACGATTTTGGCTTTTTTTTAATTTTTTGCTCCAAATAAGCTGAATTTTTGCATGTGACATTTATTTCAGTTGAAAAACATTGCTAGTTGTATTTTTTTTTCGCTGCGTTTCTCTTCGTTTTCGAGAAATAACCTTTGCAAATAACAAAAATAATAATAATAGCAAACAAGGCACGCAGGTTGCCTTTAGGAGTTTATTTGTTGAACAGGAAACAGGCAGACTGTTTATAGTGTATGAAGTCAAAATCAAATCCTACAGCATTTAGAGCGAAAGTCTGGGAACAGGTCGTTTACATGGGTTATTGTGACGTGAAACAACACGTGAATCGATCGAGCGTCAAACGAAATACCATCGAAGAAAAAAGAGATGTGATGCATTAGAGCTCTGTCAACTGATATCTTTAGCATTGTTTTAAAGTACCTTGTATAGCTGCTGCCTGGTGGTTGAGAGGCATCATAAAGCCTTGATAAACCCGTAAGTCATCAACACGTTTTAAAGAAGCAAAATGTGTTCTGTAACTTCGAACGCAACTGCCGATTAAAATCGAGTTGTCGGCGTTTGAGGTCAGGTCGATCCAGGCAGCGAAGTCCAAAAGCAGTTCTTGCCCAAGAAAAAAAGCCCTCTCGTGAGTTGAGGCCCATTTGCCAAGCGTTGCTAGCGTCCAAGTTTGGAAAGCGAGGACTGGTTTTAGACTTATAAAATTTGTCTTGTATCCGAGCGCCATGTTTCCCGCGCACGAGGTGTAAATAAAGAGCCTTCCCGGCAATGCATTGTGATCGCGTTGACCGGACGTTTCTCGGACTGGGAACTAGTGTGATGAATCATCTGAGGAGGCTAGTGGAAAAGGGGGATAAGTGACGATTTTGGCTTTTTTTTAATTTTTTGCTCCAAATAAGCTGAATTTTTGCATGTGACATTTATTTCAGTTGAAAAACATTGCTAGTTGTATTTTTTTTTCGCTGCGTTTCTCTTCGTTTTCGAGAAATAACCTTTGCAAATAACAAAAATAATAATAATAGCAAACAAGGCACGCAGGTTGCCTTTAGGAGTTTATTTGTTGAACAGGAAACAGGCAGACTGTTTATAGTGTATGAAGTCAAAATCAAATCCTACAGCATTTAGAGCGAAAGTCTGGGAACAGGTCGTTTACATGGGTTATTGTGACGTGAAACAACACGTGAATCGATCGAGCGTCAAACGAAATACCATCGAAGAAAAAAGAGATGTGATGCATTAGAGCTCTGTCAACTGATATCTTTAGCATTGTTTTAAAGTACCTTGTATAGCTGCTGCCTGGTGGTTGAGAGGCATCATAAAGCCTTGATAAACCCGTAAGTCATCAACACGTTTTAAAGAAGCAAAATGTGTTCTGTAACTTCGAACGCAACTGCCGATTAAAATCGAGTTGTCGGCGTTTGAGGTCAGGTCGATCCAGGCAGCGAAGTCCAAAAGCAGTTCTTGCCCAAGAAAAAAAGCCCTCTCGTGAGTTGAGGCCCATTTGCCAAGCGTTGCTAGCGTCCAAGTTTGGAAAGCGAGGACTGGTTTTAGACTTATAAAATTTGTCTTGTATCCGAGCGCCATGTTTCCCGCGCACGAGGTGTAAATAAAGAGCCTTCCCGGCAATGCATTGTGATCGCGTTGACCGGACGTTTCTCGGACTGGGAACTAGTGTGATGAATCATCTGAGGAGGCTAGTGGAAAAGGGGGATAAGTGACGATTTTGGCTTTTTTTTAATTTTTTGCTCCAAATAAGCTGAATTTTTGCATGTGACATTTATTTCAGTTGAAAAACATTGCTAGTTGTATTTTTTTTTCGCTGCGTTTCTCTTCGTTTTCGAGAAATAACCTTTGCAAATAACAAAAATAATAATAATAGCAAACAAGGCACGCAGGTTGCCTTTAGGAGTTTATTTGTTGAACAGGAAACAGGCAGACTGTTTATAGTGTATGAAGTCAAAATCAAATCCTACAGCATTTAGAGCGAAAGTCTGGGAACAGGTCGTTTACATGGGTTATTGTGACGTGAAACAACACGTGAATCGATCGAGCGTCAAACGAAATACCATCGAAGAAAAAAGAGATGTGATGCATTAGAGCTCTGTCAACTGATATCTTTAGCATTGTTTTAAAGTACCTTGTATAGCTGCTGCCTGGTGGTTGAGAGGCATCATAAAGCTTGATAAACCCGTAAGTCATCAACACGTTTTAAAGAAGCAAAATGTGTTCTGTAACTTCGAACGCAACTGCCGATTAAAATCGAGTTGTCGGCGTTTGAGGTCAGGTCGATCCAGGCAGCGAAGTCCAAAAGCAGTTCTTGCCCAAGAAAAAAAGCCCTCTCGTGAGTTGAGGCCCATTTGCCAAGCGTTGCTAGCGTCCAAGTTTGGAAAGCGAGGACTGGTTTTAGACTTATAAAATTTGTCTTGTATCCGAGCGCCATGTTTCCCGCGCACGAGGTGTAAATAAAGAGCCTTCCCGGCAATGCATTGTGATCGCGTTGACCGGACGTTTCTCGGACTGGGAACTAGTGTGATGAATCATCTGAGGAGGCTAGTGGAAAAGGGGGATAAGTGACGATTTTGGCTTTTTTTTAATTTTTTGCTCCAAATAAGCTGAATTTTTGCATGTGACATTTATTTCAGTTGAAAAACATTGCTAGTTGTATTTTTTTTTCGCTGCGTTTCTCTTCGTTTTCGAGAAATAACCTTTGCAAATAACAAAAATAATAATAATAGCAAACAAGGCACGCAGGTTGCCTTTAGGAGTTTATTTGTTGAACAGGAAACAGGCAGACTGTTTATAGTGTATGAAGTCAAAATCAAATCCTACAGCATTTAGAGCGAAAGTCTGGGAACAGGTCGTTTACATGGTTATTGTGACGTGAAACAACACGTGAATCGATCGAGCGTCAAACGAAATACCATCGAAGAAAAAAGAGATGTGATGCATTAGAGCTCTGTCAACTGATATCTTTAGCATTGTTTTAAAGTACCTTGTATAGCTGCTGCCTGGTGGTTGAGAGGCATCATAAAGCCTTGATAAACCCGTAAGTCATCAACACGTTTTAAAGAAGCAAAATGTGTTCTGTAACTTCGAACGCAACTGCCGATTAAAATCGAGTTGTCGGCGTTTGAGGTCAGGTCGATCCAGGCAGCGAAGTCCAAAAGCAGTTCTTGCCCAAGAAAAAAAGCCCTCTCGTGAGTTGAGGCCCATTTGCCAAGCGTTGCTAGCGTCCAAGTTTGGAAAGCGAGGACTGGTTTTAGACTTATAAAATTTGTCTTGTATCCGAGCGCCATGTTTCCCGCGCACGAGGTGTAAATAAAGAGCCTTCCCGGCAATGCATTGTGATCGCGTTGACCGGACGTTTCTCGGACTGGGAACTAGTGTGATGAATCATCTGAGGAGGCTAGTGGAAAAGGGGGATAAGTGACGATTTTGGCTTTTTTTTAATTTTTTGCTCCAAATAAGCTGAATTTTTGCATGTGACATTTATTTCAGTTGAAAAACATTGCTAGTTGTATTTTTTTTCGCTGCGTTTCTCTTCGTTTTCGAGAAATAACCTTTGCAAATAACAAAAATAATAATAATAGCAAACAAGGCACGCAGGTTGCCTTTAGGAGTTTATTTGTTGAACAGGAAACAGGCAGACTGTTTATAGTGTATGAAGTCAAAATCAAATCCTACAGCATTTAGAGCGAAAGTCTGGGAACAGGTCGTTTACATGGGTTATTGTGACGTGAAACAACACGTGAATCGATCGAGCGTCAAACGAAATACCATCGAAGAAAAAAGAGATGTGATGCATTAGAGCTCTGTCAACTGATATCTTTAGCATTGTTTTAAAGTACCTTGTATAGCTGCTGCCTGGTGGTTGAGAGGCATCATAAAGCCTTGATAAACCCGTAAGTCATCAACACGTTTTAAAGAAGCAAAATGTGTTCTGTAACTTCGAACGCAACTGCCGATTAAAATCGAGTTGTCGGCGTTTGAGGTCAGGTCGATCCAGGCAGCGAAGTCCAAAAGCAGTTCTTGCCCAAGAAAAAAGCCCTCTCGTGAGTTGAGGCCCATTTGCCAAGCGTTGCTAGCGTCCAAGTTTGGAAAGCGAGGACTGGTTTTAGACTTATAAAATTTGTCTTGTATCCGAGCGCCATGTTTCCCGCGCACGAGGTGTAAATAAAGAGCCTTCCCGGCAATGCATTGTGATCGCGTTGACCGGACGTTTCTCGGACTGGGAACTAGTGTGATGAATCATCTGAGGAGGCTAGTGGAAAAGGGGGATAAGTGACGATTTTGGCTTTTTTTTAATTTTTTGCTCCAAATAAGCTGAATTTTTGCATGTGACATTTATTTCAGTTGAAAAACATTGCTAGTTGTATTTTTTTTTCGCTGCGTTTCTCTTCGTTTTCGAGAAATAACCTTTGCAAATAACAAAAATAATAATAATAGCAAACAAGGCACGCAGGTTGCCTTTAGGAGTTTATTTGTTGAACAGGAAACAGGCAGACTGTTTATAGTGTATGAAGTCAAAATCAAATCCTACAGCATTTAGAGCGAAAGTCTGGGAACAGGTCGTTTACATGGGTTATTGTGACGTGAAACAACACGTGAATCGATCGAGCGTCAAACGAAATACCATCGAAGAAAAAAGAGATGTGATGCATTAGAGCTCTGTCAACTGATATCTTTAGCATTGTTTTAAAGTACCTTGTATAGCTGCTGCCTGGTGGTTGAGAGGCATCATAAAGCCTTGATAAACCCGTAAGTCATCAACACGTTTTAAAGAAGCAAAATGTGTTCTGTAACTTCGAACGCAACTGCCGATTAAAATCGAGTTGTCGGCGTTTGAGGTCAGGTCGATCCAGGCAGCGAAGTCCAAAAGCAGTTCTTGCCCAAGAAAAAAAGCCCTCTCGTGAGTTGAGGCCCATTTGCCAAGCGTTGCTAGCGTCCAAGTTTGGAAAGCGAGGACTGGTTTTAGACTTATAAAATTTGTCTTGTATCCGAGCGCCATGTTTCCCGCGCACGAGGTGTAAATAAAGAGCCTTCCCGGCAATGCATTGTGATCGCGTTGACCGGACGTTTCTCGGACTGGGAACTAGTGT